>JAUCMS010000001.1:19657292-19674218 GCA_032357445.1 Enteromius radiatus
GCTCTTACAGTAACTGTGTCCACACTGGATGGTCACTGGATCCTTCAGGAGATCCAGACACACCGGACACAAGAACTGATCCACTGAAATACGGGCGTCTGCCATTTTCCTGCATATAAAGCTACAACAGGACAACACAAAAACTCTTAAGTTTCGGTTTCTTCTTCCTGGTTCTGTGTTTCGTGAAAAACAGGAGTGTCTGTAAATGATCAGATAATAGAAATGTCCACTAGGGGTCAGCCTCATACAGACTCTGAGAACTGCTGCTGAATGAACTGCTAGCAGAACCAAAAATTATCAGTTATTTTCATGTCATGTGTCTTATCTCAAGCTCTTTATACACCAGCTGTAATGACAACTACGAGACATTAGCTGTTGATAGATAGATAGATTGATAGATAGATAGAGAGAGAGAGAGAGAGCACTATTTGAGGGGAAAGCCATTTTAAGTGGTGTCCGAAACCACTTAATTCAATCCCACGATCCACCTCAAAAAACGAGTGTACAACCGATGTACACTCAAATGAGAACCCCCATAATGCAGTATGAGTGTAGCGCGCCAAATTAATTCCCGCGTTTTGACAGAAGATGGCGCCCGCTGCTAAATCTTCCATCCACTCATTTAACAAAACACTCGTTCATGGCGTAATACAGCGTTATACAACACAGGTACAAATTCATTTAACACTGATTATTAATTTGTTTTACTACAGTTTATATGATTTCCTAATTCAAGATAAATGCTTTAATCTTATTACTGGAGCTACCTGTTTCAAATGATTATGAAGCAAGTGGCAGTTTGGCAGTGTCTGAATTCACTCACTCGTTTTCATACACTTCTTCAAGTGAACTGAATGAGTGGACTAATGTAGGGAATAGTGAATGAAGGTATAGGAGACGATACAGCCCTATACTAAATGTAAATCTGAGCTGTTTCAGCTGATAGAAACTTGTTTATAAAAATTACTTAAATATCCTAATTGAATTATGGCCTAATCCTGGCTTAGTCTAAGCCCTGTCTATGAAACCAGGCCTTAATATCCAAATAAAAAGACAATTTCATAGACTAAAAATGCTGGGTCGTTTTCAACCAACAGTTGGGTTAAATATTTAAACCATTTATTATGGCATAGCATTAGAATTAATTACAGTTGTAGCTGAATAGATGCTAAATAGTGAAAATATTAGAATCTGTAGACCTACTTATCGTAAAATATCTTAAAACCTTAAATACATTTCTTTATTTTTAACATATTTATAGATATTCCACAACATCAAATATATTCCACAAGTCATGTCTTGTCTTCCCAGCAGCACATATAAATATCTTCTCGGAAGTCAAACACAGCAGATCAAAACTCTCTAATCTGATTATTATCGCTAAAATGCACAGCCTAGGCTACATATGTACAGTCGAAACCAAGGAAGCCTGTGCTGTTGGAAAGCTGTAATATAGGCTAACAGTTTGTTTGCTTGAACCCCTTAAAAAACAAATGTGTTTTAGTACATCAATTTACCTCACTGTCATGCTTTTCTTGTTGTTTGATCACCTCCTCAAGTGTTACGAGTTCTGTGGAGTTTTGTTTGTTTCTTACAAACAAAGCATGTTTGAATTCATTCAAGAACAAACATAAATACAGTAGTAAATGCGATATTTACAGTTTGTGAAATTAAAAAATCAAATATAGAGTGTTAAATGCACTTTTATTGTGTTATCGTATTTCTTATTAATTTTGTACTCTTTTTGTAAATTCATAATGCTGTTACAGTATAATACTGTGTTGATCTGTTTACTATTTGCAGTGGATACTGTTTATTTTTTTCATTGGTGAACTGTACTAAAATAGTTACGCCAGTTTAGCCCGCGAACATTAAAATAATTATTCATTATACAGTTCATGCAACCCACAACAATTGATCAAATAAAAACATACACTCTACTAAGAACTAGCATGACAATAAAGTCTCCAGTTCCCATTTCAGAAATGGTCACCTTATTATATTAACTTATAAAATATTCTTAAGTCATGGCACATGTACAGTTCTGCGGCGTCCTGCAGAAGAGCACGTGCTCCGGCCGGCAGGCGGCGCTGTGAGTGGACAGATTCAACAACCCGTCAATGATTCACAGATATCCACCATCAGACTCAGAGATCAGAGATCCCCGTGGAACCTCGAATTAACACATGCACTTTTGTAAGGAAAGTTACACTAGTAACGATAATGAAATACTGTCGTAAAAGCATGATTAGTTTTCATAAAGGAAGAGCTCTGTGATAACACCCTCATGGAGGGTCATGGAGACGTCTGTTTGACATCTGCAAGATGTAGCTATTTTTATTATTTATTTATTTATTTCGCTCATCTACAAAACGTCTAGGACGTTTCCTTTCAAATGTCAGACGTCTAAAAATGTCATTAAAGTGTTTGTGATTTACAATATAGCCTAAAGCTGGTATCTTAAAGACGTCTATCAGTTGTTTGCTCAAAAAAGTGCTTAAAAGCAATTCTTAACAGGCATCTTGCAGACGTAGCTTTTGTGTTGCGTAAAGCTTCTCTTATAACTCAAACAACGAATCTTTCATTTTTAATTTTGAGATATGCTTTCTGTGGTAAATGCGCAATTGCGCATAACATGCAATCGGTTTAAAATCACTCCATGAATATGCTTCACCTTCTATATCGGTGAGCTTTTCGTTACCGGTTTGATTATTTATTTTGTTTGTATTAAATCGGTGTGTGTGGCTGAAACGTTGTCCGAACACAGCGATATTTCGGCAAAAACAATTGGCAGGTGAGAAAAAAAAAAAAATATATATATATATATAAATCGGGTTGTTCTATGAGAAATCAGAAAAGAACGCATTTTAAGGCACACTTTACGCGCACTTTTTTTCGCCCATAATCATGCACCTAGAGACCGCTTTATTAACTTTATTTAGTCATGCCCACTGTAAAACACTGAAGCGCATTTCCACCAAATGGATTATTATCATTTGTAATTAAATGATTTTAGGAAATACTTTTTAGTAGGCCTACATTACAGTTGAACAGCAAATAGCTGCTTTTAAACGGTTACTAAACATACAATATGGACAGGCTATTCAAATTGTAATTTAAAATTGGTAACACTTTCGATTGGGGAACAATATTCAGTATTAAATTAATGCTTATTAACATGCAAAAATTCATTAGTGCCTATATAGCGCGTAATTACGCCTTATTCTTCATGGCCATATTTTAGATTTCGTAACCCTACTTCATACATTAGCCTACATAATTCTTACTATAGTTTATTAATGGAAAACTGTCAGTTAATAGTGAACATGTGTTCGCTAATCTAAAGTGTTCATTTTTATGTGTTTTAAATAGCCCAGCACACTACAAACCACAATATTGTAGCTATTTAATGGTATTAAAGCATGCTAAGGAATAACGCAATTCTACAGTAGATATTTTGAAGCTGATTTTAAATGCCTTGGTGTAGGCTATTTTTCTTTTCCTTCAAATACCAAATCATAGCAAAACCTGTTGTAAGGAAAAGCACATTTTCCTCTCTGTATTTATTAAACTGTGTCCGTGGTAGACCAATAAAGCCTGAGTATACTTAAATCTGAAAGAACAACTAAATTAGTTTTAAGACCGCAGGGTTGGCAAGCTTAGTTTGAATATTAGTACGCTTGTCTTTAAATTCATTCACTTTTTAACTTTTACATAAGCTAATATTGTAATATTATAAAATAAATTTTAGTTGACAGGTAACATTACTAGCACGTTTTTAAACGTTTACCATGTACCCTTTAAATTAATATCTCATTTATGTTAATTATTTTACTGTTTTTAAACGCGTAATTTCAGGGTTGAAAGTCCACGTTCAACGCGCTGAAGTGCTATCATTTAACAATGGATAAAATCTGTTTTGTTGTTCGTTAGAAATCATGTAGGCTATTAGTTTTGCATTACTTTGAAGGAATATAATGCACACACCGGCATTTTAAATAGGTTTCAAAATAGACACATATATAGCCTACTTAATATACGGAGGCTAAAGGCAAAAACTAAGGATTATGCATCATTCTTGTGCCTGGCACAGTGTTTGTGTAACGGTAGATGGCGATATTGCCCCGCGTAATCCTGTAATCTGTGGTATAGGCTGGTTAAGCGCAGGCCTCGAGCTCAGCAGCAGGGGTTAAACTGAGTTAACCTCGGCACGCTTGTTGACTTTCTCTATTCATTCTGCTCAATGACAATTTTAATAATCCTCAAATTGAGCTAAGAGACGGCCCCTGCTTTTATTTGACTGTCACTGATTCAATTGGAGTCGGAACATAACCTGTTTTTGACAACTGAGATTTTATTTAAATTGAGATTTCATTGAGAAATGTAAAAACGCATTTAAATATTTTAATTTGAGATTTAGAGGACATCATCAATGCACATAAATGACGTATTAAAAGTGCGCCTATTTCGTTTGACGAGTTAGAAAAACAGATTATTGATCAGAAATTGGTCAAACGCATGATTATGTAAGTCTTATATTTTATTTAGCGTAGCAACCCGTCGTTTATTATCTCTGTTGTATTTATTTTAGTAGTATAGGCTACCTGTTTATTTTTACAGCAATCTAATAAAGAAGCGTTCTTTTCTTTTGAAATGTGAAGAAGGGAGTTATTCTTATTTCTAACAATATACATTTTCTCAGACAGTTGTCTAATTCATACAGTAAATATAGCTGGCTCCAAAGATGCGTGTCAAGTTTGGGGGAGTGGTAGACTGATTTTAATTATAAGATGGATATAAAATGTAAAAATTTGCTTCAAACCAGTTACAATAATGCAGTATTTGTCGTGTTTTACGGAAAACAAAAAAATAACTCATTTAAACATGGTTAAATAAATAAATACACGTATTGTTTTGTTTTTTTGAGAATACATCGTTTTATTGTACTGTACATAACTGTAATTTGTCAACTTATTAAACTAACAAAAAGTGCAATCATTATTATTCTAATACGGTTTTCGTAGGCCCCTTTCCTTTTACACATGAATTACCCACAGACCTACACATTCACCCCTGAAAATATAAGAGGTGGAATTACTGAAGAGCCGTCAAAAAGAAACACACATAAGGTTTAGACAAATAAGATACTTCGTATTCGAGTGGGTTTGTGACATGCACTGAACTCAGAAGTCAGTATTTCGCGGTATTGCTGAGTGCATCGAAAATAACTAGCTTTCATTTTACTACGACTTTATTCGCTCAGTTATCGAGCACTTTTCACTTTTTATCCTCTTTGGAACTGTGGTCAAATCAAACACAAGTGTTGGCTATCGATTATGGACTTGATAAACAGCTTTGTTAAACAACATGTCTCCTCATTTGCAGACGTTTCGAGGTTTTTCCAAGAAAGTAAATATATGTCATAATCTTTCCCAAAAAAAAAAAAATCCCAAACGCTCTCCCTCCCTCTGGAGTCCGATTCCGATCAATTCATTTCTCCCTTCATAGTTTCTCTCTCAGTAAATACTAAGAGGTGATGACTTCCATTGATTTGATTTATTCTTCATTGATAACCGTGCCTCAAGCGCACACAGTCTCGTAATTTACGAGTTCAGTCCGTACGTTCGGATTTATTTATTTTATTTTTTTTTTTGGCTTGTCAAAGTTTAAATTACATAACGCACGGCTTTACATCTTGACAGACTCCTTGGTGATGTAGCTGATGATGGTAGTAGGATCCACTGCTGGATGGATGAAACGACGTAATACCGTTGAAGTTCAGCACAAAGTCTTTTCTGTCACAGACTGGCGATGAGTGGGTTTGGTATCGAGACATTCCTGCTGGTGAAAAAAACACACGCCATTATTAATATATTACTAGAATAACGCCATCATCGAAAGTATTCCTAACTACATGTACAGTCTTCTTAGAAGTGGATGCGTTATATTGCTTGTATTTCAGTTTAGCGCTTTTTACAGAAAAAAGTAGCCTAATATTGTTTTTAGGTTTAATAGAAGACATGCTGATTACCAGCAGACAATGTATTCTAGTGTTTCCACCGCCATGCCAGCATTTGAAGAACAATGCTATTGTTTTCTTTAAGTGAACTGAGTTCAACCAATGTCAAACATCCTCCCTTTTTTGTTTTTAACGCTTTATTATAATTATAACAATTATTCACAGTATTACTCCTGTGTTTACTTATATTAAAACGTATTTTAGGTGGCTAAGTGTTTATTTTCTGTCCACCTGGGCCTCATACGAAGCCTCACGGTTAAAACTGGCTAAACCGAACACACGTGTAAAATCCTCTTTAGTTTGCATTAATGTCGGGATTTCATTACCGAGCTACTGGCAAAGACGGCACTGTTTTCTTAACCTTATGAAATGATGGGGGGAAAAATCGCAAACTGCTCATAAAGGCCTCCTGCGTCACACATCTGCTATTTTCCTAATTATACCGTGTCTCCAAAACAGCACTGCAGGAAAATCAGCTCAAAAAGTTGCCTGGGATTGTTAATTGCAACGCACAAACTTTAATCAATTAGTCTAAATGCGGCCTTAACACACGTAACTTAAAACTCTGTAGGCCTCGGGGAAAAAAATACTTACATGATAAAAAAATTCATGATTGTAGCCTCGCGTGACTTCGGAATATGTCATTTTACGTGTTTTCCCTTATTATAAATAATAATCGATGAACTGGCATACTGATTGCAATAATATGCATTTCTAAAGGCATTAATGAAATTGCTTCGACGATCTGTGCTACTTTAAAACATGGAAAAAGGCCAATTGTTACACATGATGCCCGCTAAACACGCATTGCCTGTATACAAACCTGATTTGTGTGCTTAAAATGTAATATTTAGGCAGGCTTTTAAATTTAAACGATATAACATTAAAAACAATAAAATAAATAAACATCATTAGCTATTGATTTTTATTTATGAGAAACTACGCTCTTAAAAAAAATCGGAGTTATTTCAACCCAAATATGGATTTAACCCAGCATTTTTACATTAAAGTGAGTTGGGATAGTACACATTAGAGCCAAAATTGCAATGAACAACCCAACATTTTTTACAGAATACTTAAGTATTGTATAAACGCCTTCTCAGACCTACTAAATACAGAAATATGAAATCGATAAAGAGTGAGTGCGTTAGCGGCTTTATACCTGAGATGTCTGCTGACTCTCTGCCGTTGTGATGCAGATAGCCCTGCTCCAGAGAATAAGGCGGCATACTCGAGTGTAATCCAGAGGAGTTTGGGCTGCTGGAGGCCAGCGGCTGCTGTTTAATGTAAGGAGACACACCTGATGAAGCCCAATGTGCCGAGGTGGCTCCGTACGGCGAATGGCACTCCAGAGAGCCGCTCATGCCGCTCGGCGGAGAGTGAAGCGGGCTGTTGCTGTTTTCTGGGCCGTACTCGCCGTTGGAAGCCACTTGGCATGCCGTCATGTACGTAGAGCCCGAGCTGGGCGACATGTGTGAGACATGATGGCCTGTGCTGAGGCTATCGTAACCCGTGTGAACGCCAGGCACCGGGTTGCTCATCATGTCCAGATTATAGCCGTTGGCGTGGCAGGCCAGGGACGCGGAGGGCGACTGGAAGTCGAAGTTTTGGGGCAGCATCGAAGCGCCGAAGCCGATGCCGTTCATCATGCGGTACATGGGTTTGAGTGCCTGGCATTTCCTTCGGAAACCCCGGGGCCTGCGTCGGAAGGAGCCCTCCTCGAACATGAACTCACTCCCGGGGTCGATGGTCCAGTAGTGGCCTTTTCCCGGCCGTCCGAGGCCTTTGGGAAGCTTGATGAAGCACTCGTTAAGAGACAAATTGTGTCTGACGGAATTTTTCCAGCCCTGGTAGGAACCCCTAAAAAACGGGAAGCGCGCTTGGAGGAACTGATAGATTTCACTCAGCGTTAACCTTTTGGTCGGAGAACTCTGTATCGCCATGACTATGAGAGCGATGTAGGAGTAAGGCGGCTTTTCGGGGCGCCTCATGCCCGAGTTGGACTTTTTGCCCTTGCTGCCGGTCGCAGCTGTGCTCTCCAGCGCTGTCTGCGTGCTCTGAAGCGCCGAGTGCATGGCACTGGACGCGGGGCTGGATCTGATGGGAGCCGGCGTGTCCAGCGGCTGCTGAGAGCTCTCAGTCGTCATCGCTAAGCCTTGTAGCCCAAAGGAAGCTGGACGGTTGTAAGAAGACGGGTTTGGTCTTTAGAGAATGAGAGTCGGGGCTAAAAAATACGGGGGGAAACTATGCGTACTCCGAGCAAATCTCTCTTAAAAGCCAGTGTCTGTCCGAGGTCAGTGCGCCACAATTGTGCTCCTGGTTGAAGCCACCAGCTGTGTGTCGCCAGGATAGCGACCCCTCCTTAGTCTCTTGGTGGCCATCGTGAAGACTAATCCTTTAAGAGAAGGAAACTCAATGCTCCAGAGTCCTCTGGCGCAAAGACGTGCGGCCAAACAAAACGCGACCACCTATCAATTCGTAAATCTCTTTCTGCCCCCTAGATCCCCGCTAAATTCGTCCAAGAAATCTCCTCAAACTGCGGAGACCCACCCCTTTTCCATGTCTGGCATGCCTCCAGCTATCGGTCTGGCAGGAGGCTGTGCAGAGTCCGAGCAGAGAGACTCCCCACCTCCCCTCTGACAGCCTAAATACACGCAATAACGCCATTTATCAAGCCTAGTCCGACGTTTCAATCAACAGCGCCACACGCCAAACACCGGGGCGAAGGCTGTCAGAGTTCCAGTAATTAATGGCGTGTTTTGGTGAGAGTTCTGGCACTGGAGGACGGGAGGTTGAAATAGAAAAGCACTTCTAGTGAGTGGCACGATGTAATGGCGCGTTTGGCCGTCGAGGGAACAACGTGCGAAGCAAGAGTTCATCGCTTCGCCTAAGAGCGAAGAATGCGAGCACGTAAGGCAGTGACCTGGTTGAGCATCTTGTCAAGTACGCATGATGGGGGTGGGCGAAAAAAGTCCGTCTCCGAGTGTATACAAGTTCTTGTAAAGGGCTGTTCTGGATAAATGATTTTGACATGAGTGGAAGCAGGCTTTTTCCATCAGCCGCTGCGCCAGCTCTCGGATACCACACACATCGCAGTGTCAGTTTACCGTCCCAGGCCCCTATCATCCCCCCTGAGAGAGGGACTAATTAATTGTGGAAAGTGAGCTTAATTGGCCATACGAAAAAAAAGAAAGAAAAAATCTCCAGCGCAACGCTACTTTCGTGATTACCGTGAAAGAAAAACAACAATAAATGCGCAAAGTCACTCGAATTTATTTTTAAATGATGTTTAATTAAAAACGCAAGCGTGCATGCATGCATGCATAATAATACTACTAATAATATAGTTTTTTTTTAGCATTGCATGATCTAAGCTATCGGTTCTATTATTTACAAAAATAGTTTTTTATTATCATTATACACGCGTCAATTATTAGGCCTATTTAAAACAATTCTTTGTGTCTGTGTAGCTATATTTATTTGCTCTGTAAACTAATCGATTCTACTACTGTTTATTGGCCTCTTACAGTTTAAACATTAGGCCTTCACAGCAGTGGCTCTTTTTTTTTTTTCTTTAATTCGGCTGTCATGAATAAGCGCACTAAAATATACGAATGCAATGCGAGGGCAATATTCACAGCCGTGGCTCGTAGGCAGCAACCAGCAGCCTCACATCTTTATCAAAGACAACAAAAGGATGTGGAGATAAAATCAGCCCTCGTCATAACAAGAAAATAATCGCCCCAAAAATTCCCGGCAACATCAAACCCGCTATCCCCGCTGCGTTCAGGATGCACGCTTGGCTTAGAAAAAGCCGTGCTCGGTGTAGAAGGAAAATACGCGAGAGACTTTGAAGGTTTCTCGTTGCGGGGATAATATTGTTGTACTAGACTGCTGGATTCCTCTACTGTTGTAGGCGACCTTTTGAGTAAAGGTGACAAATCGATCCGCATTTGAAGGCTGTTTGTCAAAGAGCTGAATAATGCCGATATTAGAGCTTTTTTACTCCCCGCGTGACAAGAGGCACTTCGGGGGACGGATATTTGCAATTCTGGACAGAAAATATAAATACTGAATTGCTAAATATATCTGTGTCCGCTCTCGGGGAAACTCTGCGAAGAAAAAACAAAGCCCTGAGTTCTCGAGGCGCCTGCGAATGACGAATGTTTCTCTCCCTCACAAGTCCAGCAACTTCAGCAATTGTTTAAATTGCAATCAAACAAATAAACTGCACGATGATAACAAAGATTAGGCTCTTTGGGGAATTGCTGACGTGGGTTTTAATTTTCGTCTTCATTTTGACATGAAAAATAGCAAAAAAAAAAGGGGATAATAAACAAATTTGGGTGAATTTAAAAAAGTAATCTATTTATATAAAAGAGTACCATTTGACCTGGCGAAAGAAATTTGATGACAATAATCTCGTTTTTGAAATCTCACGCTTGTGCCAGTAGATATTGTACATTACATCCTGTAGGTTGCAGTATAGTCTCTCCACATGATGGACCCTTTAAACGCCATAAATGGCAACAGGCCTGTCAGTTTGATTGGTGCTAATGACTTTCTCCTTGACGTCACGTTACACTTCATACGTAGAAGCTGAGGTCGATTTTTTTTTAGTTTGGCAGGAGCAAGTGGTCTGTAAGAAATCATGTCGATTTCAATTATTTGAATGGCATTTTGACTGTCGTTTAGGAGCTATAAATGATAAAAACACCTGCATCGGCATTCATATTTCCACATTTAAAATGATGAGGCTTATTCCCTTGGGTAGGCGAATGTTTATATTCACTAATTTAATCTATTAATTCGCCAATTTATTGTGGATTTGATATCATAATTCGTGGTTTTGAAACGACCTGCTTAATAGGAAAATTATTGAGATTATTAAAATCATTGTCTCTATTTGGCCTAAAGAAAACTCAGGTTCTTAAAGATATTAACAAGGATTAATATAGTTAATCCTAAAATATAATGATGATGATAATAATAAAACAAATATAAAAACATAAATAAATGCACAGATAGTAAAACAAAAACGAACGAAAATGAACAAAAGCTGCTGCTTGTAATAAAACAAACGAAATGTTTGATGGGTATAGTTTATGTTTAAAGAATAGAGTTTGTTTAAAGCAGAAACAAGGACACGTTTACAAATGAAGCATCTCTAGGCTTTACCTAGCTTATTAGGTAAATACTGTACTTGGCCTTGACAGCTGAGTTATGTCTTATCTTCAGCACCGTGGACAGCTCGTGGAAACCTATAGAACCGGGATTTCATTTAAATATCCACAGCTGCCTGAAACTGAAACTGCTTTATCTTCTTTAATTGTCCTTCAACAAAGTCTCAAAGCATGCCGGACTATTAATATACACATGTTAAGGATGCGGATGCAGGGGAAGTGTGAAGACAAACAGAGGCGCCCAGACAGAAGGGCATTATGATAACACCACCTGCAGGCACTGCTTTGAAACTCTCTGGCCATTGCAAACATACAAACATTTATAGGGTTAATTCAGAATAATTGGGACATTTTGTTGTCCCAGTCATTTCTTATGAGAAACCACGTGAACGTGCATTTAGTTTGTTTCAGGAATCATATTGTCATTTTAATCCACATTTGTTTGTTTATTTATTTTTTATCACAATAAGCAGCACCACCAGTAATTGGGCAGAGATGTATTCGTGAAAATATGACAATAATATCACAGGATAGCATATTTTAAAACATCTGGCCATGAACTTATTTATGCACAACAATCAATTCGTGTTTCATTTAAAAACGAGTTTTATTATTCAATATAAAATGCGCATGCATTCTCTCAGAAACAAAATAGTTTACAATAATTCCAGTTTAGATGCAGGAGCCTCACTTTCTTTGTAAGAACTCAAATCGAGCTACAGTTAATCTGAAATGAAAACATGTTTACTCTTATAAGAATCGTTTGAGGCACCTGGTTCAACACATTTACAACAAACACAAAAGACAAATAAATACACAGACGACAGGTTAAAACAACGCAACCGCTCAGTAGGACGATACAAATAGAATAGCTATTAAATAGTTCACAACTTGTCATTCCGCATACAACTTTCCCCGGGCGATCTTTACGCGGGCGGATGAAATGTATATGTCTTTGTCAAGTCACAAGTGCTCAGAAAGTGCCAAAGTTGCCCACCCTGGACCCGCGCGGTATTACGACAACAAGTAGTCGATCTTGAACGGGTGAAAGCCCGCGGACGAGTGCGGGATCGACAGGCACTCGGGTGTCAGCTGGAAGGGGAGAAAGTCCCGCTGGTGACGGAAGCTGGTGGCGGGGTCCTCCGGGGCTCCAAAGGATCCAAGCGCCTGCGTAGGGGAACCCCGCATTACATATGCTCCGTGCCAGGTGTCGGCTTTGCGTTCCTCCTTCCTGAAAGGTCGGCTGAGGATGCTGTCAATGGCGAAAGAGCTTGTAAACTTGGCGCTGGAGGGAGGCGTAACGATAGTGTCCACCGCAGGAGCTTGGCCCGGCCCCTCTGGCTCCTTGCCCGCTTTTTTGCTGATGCGCTTTCTCCTCCGACGAAACACTCCGTCCGCAAAGGTGTATTCGCTGTGTGGGTTCAGCATCCAGTAGTTGTCCTTCCCCCACGGTCTGGAGGGATCCCGCAGCACCTTGAGGAAGCAGTCGTTGAGAGACAGGTTGTGGCGCACCGAGTTCCTCCAGCCGGTGTAGCTGCCTCTGAAGAACGGGAACTTTTTCATGAGGTAGTCGTTGATTTCGGCCAAAGTCAGGCGGCCCGAGTTCGAGTCGCGGATGGCCATGGCGATCAGAGCGATGTACGAGTACGGAGGCTTGGGTCTCCTGGTGTAGGGCTTGCCCTTGCTCTCCGCGCCCGGAGGAGCAGGTGCGGGGCTGTGCGCCACGCAGTCTCCATCCGAGCCCAGCTCTTCCTCCGCGGACATCGGCGACGGGATGCTGCCCTCGGCGTCGCTGCAGAGCTCCGCGGGCTTGGAGTCGTAGTGACCCCCGCAGAAAACCTCCAGCTTCATTGGCTGAGCTCGTGGCACGTTAACTGTCCAAGCGCTCGAGTAGCAAGAAGACACCGGAGAAGGCGAGCTAGAACAGCCAGGCGGAGCTGTCAAACACAATCCAGCGCGCGAGACTGACAGGATCTGTACCTGCTGCAGATAAGTGCTCTTAACATCCCTAGCGCGCGCTCAGCTGTCTAATATAGGCGCTCACCTCTGGGTATGCCTACAGGGGCGTGGCCTGTCTTTAAGTCTTAAAATCACTCTTACAAAAACACAAGGATCATGCACACCCTGTTTTGAAATAAAGCGGTCGAGCTTATGTGGACAGACATCAGACAGACTCGTGATGAATTGCTTTTTTTGTTGTTGTTGTTGGTTTGAGCCGTGTTTCGTCACGGCGAGGCTTCACCTGTGTCCTCGCTCACCTGTGCGCCGCAGAAGAATTTCACCTCAGGAAAGCAGGTGGCGTGCGTTTATCAGACATGGCACGCGGCGCAGTCAGCACAGCTTTACCTGTAGGAAGAACAGTCGTGAAAAAAAGTGCGTTTAGAGTTAGAACTAAATCATAACTAAAGCATAATTTTAGTTGTGTCAATCACATCACTCATTAGTCATTAACTGCAGCGTGTTACATGACAGTTGTTTATGTCTAAAACATATGGGTAGAGCATTAAACTGTTTAATTACTACAGAAGAGGACGTTTTTATAAACAAAACAGTGATATCTCGTCTGTGCAGTTGTTTAACATCCTATTTATGATGAATGCTATTCATGTAGGTAAATAAAATGCACAATTCCAGCTATAGTGAAGATTTCTTTTAATTTTCAAACACGAGTTAGATTGCATAGTCATTAAACACTGAATAGACACGTTTGACCCGTGTCACACACCTAATGCAGTAAAAACTACTTATATTGCATAAACAAGCAGAATGTGCTTTAGAATTATGCTTTATTATGCAAATAAGTGTTTTATTGTTTTGAACACTGTATTCTTCAGATATTGGATATGTCATGACACTCATTTGTGTCTGCAGACTCCAGTAAAGAAAACATATGCATTTCATACATATACTGTCTTGAATATTCCACAATGAAGAAAAGTCCCTTTAAAAACAACTTTTTGTATTTCACACTCTCAGAAATAAAGATACAAAGGCTGTCACTGAGGTGTTATCTTTTCAAAAGGTACACTTTTGTACCTTTTAGGTTCTAATGAATATACTTCAAGTACTAATATGTAGCTTGAAGGTACCAAAATGAATCCTTATGTACAAACATGTGCCTTTTGAAAAGCAACCGCCCCAGAGACCTTTATTTCTGAGAGTGCACCTGTTCTGAGGTCAACAAGGTCACGCACGCTCAGTGTGTGGAGTTTTTCTGTTTACTGTGTTTGTATTTTCTGCCTTTGTCAATACAATCGCACAAATAAATAAATACCAAAAAATAATTAAAATGATAATTTGTTGAAGTAAATACTATAATGGTCTATATATAGTAATAATAATTTGACATTTGATTACTTTTCGTCTCTGATGAATGATGTAGGAAATGCATTATTTCTGTAAATTATTTCTGTTTTCTCCTTTTACCCTCTCAGAAATAAAGGAGCAAAAGCTGTCTCTGGGGTGGTAACTTTTCAAAAAATGTTTGTGCCTAAAGAGTATATTTTGGTGCCTTAAAGGTACATATTAGTACTTAAAGTGTACGTATTTTAACCTAATAGGTACAAAATTGTACTTTTTGAAAAGCTAACACCTCAGTGACAGCTTTTGTGCCTTTATTGCATATTGGATTGCATATGTTACATGGCTCATGCCAATACAACCAGTAGAGTAATATTCATAAACATTAATGGTTTCTCTGCTTTTTTGCCAAGAAAAGAACCAGACGTCAAGTTTAATACGCTACACATTTGTAACAAACATTTATGTAGTTACAGAATCAGCTTGAGACACACATTATCATCCTCCGATCTCAGCATTGACTGCTTGTCGTTTTCTATGAACCTGTCGCAGGAACAGAGCACGCAGTATGTGTTGTTTCCTGCGGGTCTGAAGGCGAGAGAGTCCAGCAGTCTGAACCATAACTCAAATATTTAGATTTGAAGTGCTCTGCAGATCCTCATTAATGTGTGAGGAGAGGTTTACCACACTGGATGAAGCATGGGCTCCACTTCCATCCTGCGGCCGACCGCATTACACCTGCAGCACCTCATTACCAGTTACCATCGTCTTTCACTGACCGTAAAAACAAGTTCTGGGTGTGACGGGGGAAAAGCATGAGGCATACAGTCTTTTGCTAATTAATACATTAAAATAAGTTGTCTATTAAATGCCCACAACGTATGATTGAGATCTCACCTCTGCAATTCAAAAGGCAAGGCCGGTCTATTTAGTGACTAATGTATGATTTCAATTAGATTTGTAAATATCATTTCAAGGTTCGCTCATTTTTTGAAGCCGTCAGAGCTAATTACATCAGACAAATGTAATTATTATCATATGTGGATCACTGCACGCAGAATAGGAAATGCGAAGCTTGTTTTTGATGAATGTGAGTAACTCCGATGATGAGATTTGCGTGAAATCGGGGCATTTTGTCAAATTGGTCCACCTGGTTTTCTACACTTCACCGAATGTAATGAGCATACGATTTTGGATCTCGTACTCATATTTGAATGCGGTTCATTAAAACTTGGCTGAATTGGTGATGTGAAATGTCAGAGGCAGAGTTATTTTTCTTCCAGCAGTGGGGAATGAATGGGTATTCCTCTGAAAGCCTGGCCTGGACCTGCTTACTCCTCACTGGCCTAGCCAAACAAATACGGCACATACTGCGGTCTGCAGCGCTGCCTTCTGCAGGGCAGGTTCAACAAAAAAAAAAAAAAATGATGGACCAGTGGAGTTACAGGCATGTGCACCCTCTAATTTTCCCCTCCTGTGTTTATATGTGGCTTTCCAGATTGAAATTGTTTCCAGTAATCTGGAGCGCACAACGAACAGGCCTGAGCATAAACAGCCGTGAGTGTAGGCCAGACCTGATGGGCTTTTTCTTGAACAATGAGGCTGGAATTGAGAAATTTATCACAGCTTAACTCTTCCTATCAGTCTTTAGTCCATTGTTTTGTTGAGATGATCTCCTACTGACGCCAGCAATAACCTTCAGACTCGCTGATCTTTTAATGCAGCTTACATGCTAATCTTCTTCAGATCCCGGCCGGTATTATCAAATAAGCATCTCCGCGCCATTTTGATCCATCGAAGTTGGCAAATAAAGAGCATTCAACTCCAAAAACTGGTAATGAACCACTGTTGTGATCTGTTTTCCATGGCCTTCTTTCATAACGCTTGTTTATAATCACAAACAGAGACGGCGCATTCAGCATTCAGGCCTGCAGTGATTCATAATAACAGAAATCATCCTGGCACAGAGTCTGACGGAGCAAAGTACTGCTGCTTCAATTCACTCTTTTTGAAATGGATGCATGAAGAGAAATGTCTGCACAATGAATTTATCAGGAGACCAATCACCGTCTGCTAAACAATGCACCTACACTGTAAAAAAATAAATAAATAAAGTCGTTTCAACTAGAAATATCTTGTTACCTAAAACTGTTTTGTTTAGTCAACTAAAATATTTTAGTTGTCACTTAATTTAACATTAAGCAACTCAAAATTTTTAGGCAGCGGGGTAACAAGATATTTCTAGTTGAAACAACAGTGTGATACTGAAACATAAACCAGTTCATAAATCTGATTATTAAGTAAGCGATTTACATGTTTTAATAGGATGAATTAGCCTTGCTTCTGCGACTATAAAGCTCATAGGAGCTTAGTCTGGCCAAGCTGCCTTACTACCCGCCTTCTGGGAGGCGGGCTTAACCTGTG
>JAUCMS010000001.1:19683028-19695172 GCA_032357445.1 Enteromius radiatus
CAATATGGCGGATGTAGTACGTCCGAATTCCATTCATACTACCCACATTCATACTATATAGAACCTACTGTTTTAACAGTCTGGCAGTACGTTAAATTTTAAATGTAGCGCCTACTTAAGCAGTATGCGATTTCGGACGCAGCATGTGTTTTTTCACCTGGCACCTCCCTTTCAGACTTGACACATATGCAGGTTGCCAGATTAACGACACCAACAGAGACAAGCACAAACAGCTATAAAATAAATTAAATGTGCGTTTTTTTTTTGTTTTTTTTTCGCCAACTGGCAACCCGGGGTGCAGAAATACATTTGAATAAACTGGCAGTGGGTGGGTTTCACAAACCAAAACAGAGGCTGACATTCCGGCCCGGAACACACAGAATAACTGTAGCATTGTTTTTCAGATAGGCAAGTATGCCTTGTTTCTTAAATATCTGAAACCATATTATGGTATTTTTATGCTTCAGTAGAGTTACTTACATACAGCAACTTGAAGTTATATTACAGTACCACAGTTCAACCTCACCACCCACACTGCATCTATTTCTTTCTGTGATGGTCTAAGCATTGTGATATATTGATCAGTTCTTTAATGAAGTGAGGTTTTATTCATTTATAATATTTATACATTTTTAATGCATCGCTTGCAAATAATACATTACTTTGCACATTGCTCCTTTTATCTGTATTACTGAAAAAAAAACAGCCACCAACCTATGTGATCAATTTCACTTTAAAACATCATTGCACTATTAAATAAGCAGCAATTGATTTTTTTTTTTTAAATGTAATCTGACCTACCTAAAAATCAAAACAATGCTTCGATCAATGCAGCATAATAACAGTGATAATAAGTTTGGTTTACAATATTGATACTTGACTCACACAAGTCAAAATCATAGCAGAAGAATAGCATCACTATACTATATTGATTTTCAGTCTCAGCCTCAGACAGCAGAATTGACCCTGTAAACTCTAATCTGATTGGCTGGTATTACTGTACGCAACTTCCAGAATAAGGACACAATAAGGATATATTTTTTCAACAGTTTCCAAGAAAGGCAATTGACCAGGTGCGGTAGAGCAAATTTGGTCAAGAAATCTTTGCGATACTAAGAGTATAAGGTTTGAGGACTTAGTGGTGTGTAAGTAAACAAGCTATTCACAAGCAAAAGTGTGCATTTTGCTTGCTTTTTAAGCAAGTATTAAGCAAAATACACAATATGCACCAAGTTCAGATAACCATTGCCCTAAATTGCATGTAAAAATACAACCATCTGTGCTTGGTCAAGTAGCTCTTTTCCAGTCAAGTAGGAGTTTCTTGGCAGGAATAAGCTGTAATGTGAATCCGACCATATCATTTTATCCCACAATTCAAAGCTCTGGCTGGCTTTAAGAGACTAACCTCTACTAGGCATTTTGACCTACAAGTTAAGAAACTGGCCCAGACCTTTGAACCAAACACAATGTGGTGTTGAACTCAGGCAGCGCAGGACTTTTATCATGCAACTAGCGTGATCTTTGCCCTTAATAAGCATTTCAATATTTCCAAGTGATATTTAATTGGTCTATTCCAGACTCTGGAGTAAGGGTCACGACCTGTAGTGGGTTTACTTCTGCTTTTAGTGAATAGTAGAGTAAAGATGTACATTCTGACCCATTTTTGTGCTCTTTTATTGTATTATTTTTTGTCCCTGTGTTAGTGTTTTGTTTGTGGAGCTCTCTCTGACCTTCACGTTGCCTGTGAGAAGAGTTTCACTTCGACACTCGTGCTAGACAACCTCTCTGAAACACCCACAAATGCACATCTGCAGGCGAACTGCCGTGCGTCATTGTATTTTCCTCTTCTCCCCATCTCGGTCCTGAAAGATGTGTCTCATTTCCCGAGGTCACCTTTAGAGCATGACGAAAGCATCCTCGCAGATTGCGGGCCATCTATAAATGTAAATAGTGGAGTTCTATTATTTATCCGCTTTCTATTCCGTCCCGTTCCTCCCTCCTTTTCCGCATTTAGCTTCTCCTTGTCGTCTGTCGGGAAACCCCTCCACCGCTTTCATCGCTTTCTCTCTCTCTCTTTCAGTCTATTTTTCCCAAACACAATTCTCCTCAACACCTGCAGATATCCACCATGCTCCCTTAATGTGGCAATTCTCCAAAGTCATTTTCAATTATGCTTCAATGAGCTCTGTTATTAGAGCAGAGACGCTGCTGCCGACAGTCTGCCTGAGGCCTGAATTGTGTGAGCGTGTGTGTGATTGTCTCCGGCGT
Source organism: Enteromius radiatus (assembly GCA_032357445.1). Classification (NCBI taxonomy): domain Eukaryota; kingdom Metazoa; phylum Chordata; class Actinopteri; order Cypriniformes; family Cyprinidae; genus Enteromius; species Enteromius radiatus. The sequence continues at coordinate 19,685,297 of JAUCMS010000001.1, forward strand.
GTGTCTGAGAGGAAATTGAAAGGTGTATACTTGTGCCAGATTGAAAGCGTCTTTGTGTGTGCGAGGATATGCGTTTGTCTTTGTTGCACTTTCGCAAGGAAATTGCTTGAGGCGGCATCCCGCTAGCCAACTCGATTTTGGTCGAGGGCGTCACACCTACCGACTGTTTTTGGGTGACAGACTAAACGACCGCCTATGACATTTCTCTCCGATCCGCTGTCACGGACTGCCAAAATAAGTGTAGGAGTACAACGCAAACAATGGTAATAGACTGAATTAGGACTGTGTTCGTGGAGTGACTTCAGTGTGTATTTCTTCCTTTTGGACTTACACATAGAAAGTATGTGTGCGACTTCAGTGAGGAAGTTTTAGGCATGTTTAACACTGACATTTCTATGAACAGAGTAAACATATTTGCACAAATAACAATACAAACATGTAACAATGCAAAATGTAACATTAAATATTCTATATTTAACACCAGAGTATACATAACTGATAACAAGAGTAATATAAAAAGCATCACATTTGAATTTGGAAATGTGGAAACTGTTATCCAGCATATATATATATATATATATATATATATATATATATGTGTATGTGTGTGTGTGTAATTTATTTTTTTTTGGAACTGAAAAAATACTTAATTATATATTGTAATTTGCAAGTACTGTTTTTGTTAAATTGAATACAGTAGTTTACACTGTATTTGCTATATGTTTATATTATGTTCTTGGTTTTTTATGTAGAATTAATATGTGTATATATTAATATATAATAAATAATAATAATTTTATTATTTGCATTTGCAACTTCTATTTACACATTTAAGTTTAGCTAAAATGTATAAATGTATAGTCATTTTATTATTTGCTTATGTCATTTTATCTATTTATAGTTTTATTTATTAATTTAACTTATTGTTTTTAGTTTTTGTTTTATACAGACACATGACCACAGTTTTAATTCAGTTAATTATTTTCCATCATTTTAGTTTTAAAATTATTAACACTATTAAAGCATTCTAATTAAGTATTTATTATAATTATTATAATTATTGTTTTTTAATTATAATTATAATTATTGTAATTATTATTATTGTTGTTGTTGTTGTTCATTAAAAATAGTAATATTTTAATATAATAATGTTATGTTGAATATATTGAGGTTTTATTTTGAATGCTCCAGAATTGAACACAATGAAAGCACAAAAGTACAAAAGCTCTCCTCTCACAAAGATGAGCTCGCTGATGAAATCTAGATTATGAAAATTTTATTAGCTGCCTTTTCCTCGGACACCGCGATAGCGAACACATCCGTCATGTCTCCGCCCTCCTGTTTCACTCTCTCTCCTCGTCTCATCTCGTCTAGCAGAATGGATTTTCATAGTCATCATAAAACTTTCAGTCATGCATCTGGGTGTGAAGTCAGGTCTGGTTGAGCTCTGATGAAACTGCAGTGATACAACAACAGGATTTAAAATTAACAAAGGCAGAAAGTCACTCCAGTGCAGATACTCCATCCTGATGGCACAGTGCTAACAGTCATTACCGAAGTCTTCCAAACAACATCTACAAATTAGCAGTGAAAGAATGACTGGAATAATCTATACAGAGATATTATGAGTGTTCAGGAGCCTTAAGTCTTTATAAAACAACATGTTCTAGCTGTCAGACACTATCAAGTGTCACTCAGAGTTTCAGTCTTGTCTCCCATCACTGTTATTCTCCTTTTTTTATTCATCTGACCCCAGTTAACAGACTGGGTGGTGCTTATACTGTATGGTTGTTTCTTGGCATATTTATGGAGTTGCCAAAATGTTATTGGTGGTTTATTAGGTAGTTTCTTACTGCCGTAAGTCAATAGAGCTCACCCACAAGTCTCTGTAAAATCCTTGTGGCTCTAGTCTATCTTATTTAATCTGCTAGGTAAAAATAGTCTCAGCAAGCTGCAAAGTTTCACTTGAAATGAAATGAATAGTTTTATTCAGCAAGGGCACATTCAATAGAACAAGACTGACATTAAATAGATTAAAGGCCAACATTTTTACAACAACAACAACAATAATACTGCTAATAATTATACAGTAAGTATACTGCTCTTTCAAACCATTCATCAATGAATCCTGGTGTTAAAAAATCCACAAACATGAAAAGCAGCATGATTGTTATCAAAATTGATAAAATAACAGAGTAATGGCTGATGAAAATTCAGCTTTGCATTGCACAAATAAATACAATTTTAAAATATATAAAAAGTTATTTAAATTGTAATAAAATTACATAATTTTTACCGGATTTTTAAATCCAGCTTTGGTGAAAAGTCTTTAAAAAAAAAAAAATATATATATATATAATCTTACCAACCCCAAATTTTGGAAAAGGAATGTATATTCAAAGGTGTCATTGGATGCAAAATTCACTTTACAAGTTGTTTTAATATAAATGTGTTTTGGAAATGTGTGTACGCATCCATCCTATAATGCTAAAAAAGTGATGATGAATAAATAATGAATATAGCAGTCATCATTTACTTCTGACATCTGAGACGCTGAAGACACAGAGAATTAACGTTAATCTTGTTTATAAGGGTTTTGAGGCTGAAGCTTCCAGTCTGCTCATCACTCAATGGAATATAGGGGCGGGGTCAGCAGAGCTCATTAGCATTTAAAGCAACATGGACCAGAATGGCTTGAGATCAAAGCAAGTAATCACATTAAAAACAATACATTAGTGTTGAGCAACTTATACTTATAGGAGATTTTTTTAGATAATATACATTTCCAACATTGTTTCTAAATAAATCAAAGTATTTTAACAAATTGGTTCAGTGAATGATTCAACGACTCACTCAAACACTCTCACTTGTTTAATTCCTTTAAATTTCATTCATGGCTCAGTGACTCATTCATAAAAACAGTCCCTAGCTGCCACTGATATAAACTGCAGATAGAGTTCCTAAATGTAACAGTTTATTTATTTCACGCACGCAGTAAATGTATAACACACAGCTGGCTCACTAGTGGTTTTTAGGTTGAGAGTAACTGGTTTGTGTTCACATCCTCCCTGTCTTCCTGTCTTGTCTCTCTGCCCCAGACCACCGCACAGGTAGTCTGTCAGCGCAGACACTTGATTTATGTCAGTGTCTGCAGCCCGGAGTCAGATTAACCTCCACCTCACACACAAACTTCCACCACCAGTGACTTCAGCCAGCACAAATGGCATAATATATCACAAGAAGATCTTAAAGCTGGCAGTGGTGCGTCATCCCTGCATTTCAGCTCACTTTCTGCCTTTGTACCCACACATCCAAACAATAGCCTGCTGAATGTGTATCGCTGTCCTCCGAGCTCTCTTCAGCCCCAGGGCCTTTTCAGATCTCTCCACAGTCTCATCTTACTGGCATAAGTTGAGGTAAAAAAAAAAAAAGTGTTTTCATTCCAAATCCTTTTTTTTTTTTAGTCACCCTGAGGAATGTGAGGTCAAGCGATTGATCCAGTAGGTATCTTTCCCTTTCTTCCTTTCATTTTTCACTGCTCTTTACACCTTTGTGCTGTTGTCTGGTGTTATCAGAGCAAACACGGACACTATCTGCTGGTTGGCGGCCAGCTGACATCAGTGAAGCAGATCTTTGTGTGCTCTTAGGAACAGATCAGGACTCATTTCCGTTTTTTCTTGGTGCAATCACACAGGTCTAAACAACATCTGTGGGGGTTCGTCTTGATGAGCAGTGGTGGTCCGTGAGGGAATTTTCCAGAGAGGCAGATGTATAAATTAATATTGATCAAACACACACACACACTCACACCCTACATTGTGACGATGCTGCACTTCCAGACCTTTCACTATTTCACTAATTGGACTCACAACAGTGAGAGGAAGAAGAAGAAGAAGAAGAAACACACACACAAACACACACACACATATAAAATATTATTTATTATAATTAGGATTTAATCAATAATAGTAGTGCATTACTAATCAAATCTGTCATGTAGTTTGTGTTTTAATTTGTGATTACATGTAAATATAATTTCTCCCTAATCTAAGAAAGAGATTATAATTCAGACTATGATCATTATGAACATTAGTAATGCGACTTCATTAATGCAAATTTATACATGGTACTGTCTTACAGACATTCACTTTTTTTTCTTCCATAATTTGGACTCCATCACTATTTTATCACAATTTAGCTCAACAGCTCTCCCCAGCTGTTTATTTATTTATTTTCTGCTGTTGTTCTGTTGATGCACTGAAAGCTCACCTATAGTAATTAGTTATTTATAGGAAAAGAGAGACACCGAAGATAAATGATGTCACACCATTTGCATAACCATTCTGGTCAATTTACTCATCAGAGGTACGTCAGGCCCCTTTGGATTTGGTGAAATGATTTCACACGCTTAGAGGTTTCAGCACGTACAGTATCAAACAAAATGCATTTTATGTGTCGGAGTTACTGAGGAACTGATTAAAACTGGTCTCATAAAAATATGTACCTCTGTGCACTCTTAAGTACATCTCTGTACTCCGTGAGCTACCCCAGCATATTAATATTGTTTTGAAGTCATAACATGATATACTTTTATAGTAAATGTGGGAAAATTGTGCTTTATTAATAGTAACTCTGTCAATTTGTGTGAAAAGGAATAAAAGGTGTCAGAGTTTTGCTGCCTCTAGTGTTCATTTTCTTTTTGGAAGCTGCAGTGATATGTACTAGTTGGTATGTATTTCGTTTCTTGCTAAAAAGTGCACCCAGGTACGTTTATACCACGAGACCAGGTAGAAAACAACAGCTATTCAGTTTATTTCAGCTCAATTTCTGGTGAGGTTGTTGGTTTGTTTTTGAAGTTCTCCGCTGCGTTCATTGTTCTTGTCATCCCTGGAGCCTGATGCACATGTCTCCACATTGTTCTACTTTACTGCCTCACCATCTGGCTTCTCCTCACAGACCATCCCTGACGTGATTCCTGGCCACCAATCCTCTCATTTTCAGGATCTCTCCATGTCTTCGTCCCGCTTCTCCTGTGTTTTTCTTCCATTCGCTGAAGTTTGTGTCCAGTTGAGTTTCATGTTGGCTTGCAGCTCTGGATTCGGGGAACTAAACCCATTTTCACAGAAAACAAAGATGGCGTGTGGTCAAACGCTGGGAATCACATCTTGGCATTGCGTATCTTCACATTGTAGCACACAAACAGCTTTTTCTGTTAACGTGCCATATTTCCCAGATGTGCTTTAGATCATTTCCAATCTTCAACGTGAAAATGGAAGTCGAGGTACAGCGATACCATAAGAGAGACGCAAAGTGTGCCTTCTAGCCATTTTCAGTACTCTTTTGGTGTGAAACATAACAAAGTCTCTTTTTGTTTTTGTTTTTTTTCGACCTTAAATTCACTCTGGGATTCAATGTTGCATTCATATCTCTCCTGGAAAGGTCCATGGTGTGTTTTTAGGCTGTGTTAATGTCACCCCAGCTTCAGGCATATGCTTTTATCGGTCTTTGACTTGTGTTTTTCTCTTAACCTACTGTTCGGTTGTTCTTAATGGTTTTCTAAAGTCCCAGATGCAATTCTCTGAACTCGTGAGCAGGTGTATAAACATAATTATACCAGTCATCTCGATGGAGCTCTTCTGGTGGGAATTAAATAATTTAATAACATGACAAACCACATCTTTTTTTAACTGTGTGAAAGGAAAATATTATAAGGACAGATGCTAAACTATAATTGCGGCCAGTTTTCTCTGGCAGGATTGAGTTAATCCCTGTTGATTTCAGCTGGATTCTCTTGTCACTAGGGAATAAAGAACGGCGTATAAAAGCAGGAAAGCATCACACCACTTACTCTTAACAGCTCACACTATCATAATTCAACTCTTGTGTCGTCTGACATCATAAAAATAATGAGACCAGCATGAACATCATGAACATTACTCTTTCAGAATGTCATGATATTACTATAAAAATATGAACCACCTCAGTATTCTTAAATTAGAGGCCCATGATAAGACAAGATACTAGAGCTCATTTCCTGCTGTGGTACCATAACGAAAGTGATACTGTGCTTCATTTTCTTCATCTTTTTTTCTTTTTTATAAATGAATCCACTTAGCAAAGCCTTGAATCATCTTTTGTTTGAAAATAAAATAAAAAAGAAAATAAAAGCCTCCAAAAAGAACAAATACAAAACGAAAAATTCCTTTTATGTATTTATTTATTTTTTATTTTATTTTAATTATTTTTGTTTTTTCTCATTCTGTTATGATATTATTTTGCTGAATTATTATTTGTTTTTTTGTTTGTAAAGTGTCATGATGATGTTTACATCCTAATAATACATTTATACACACACACACTATTATTATTATTATTATATTTTTCTTTATATATATATAATAAATAAATAAATACATACATATTATATATATGTATATAATATTATTACTTAATATTCTTTCTTTCTTTTTCCTTATTTGCGGTGGAGGGCCATGAAGGTTATTTGCATCATAAATAAACAAATAATATTAATAATAACAATAGTAATTGTTATTTTTAATAATATTATTATGTATGCATTTATTTAGTTTTATTTATTTATTTATTTTCTTTCTTTCTTTCTTTTACTTTTTTTATGGTGGAGTGCCATTAAAAGATTTGTTTCAGTAAATAAAATAAATTATAGGAAAAAAATATGCATGTATTTATTTATGTATTTATTTATTTTGGGGTGGAGTGCAATGATGTTTAAATCCTAATAATAATAACAATAATAATACTAATAGTAGTGGTAGTAATCAAGTGGATGTATTCAAACCAAATTGTTGCATTCATAACATAAACCTGCCATCAGAGCACAAGTGTGCTGTTTGATACATTTCTGCCATCATACAGCTTACAGTATCATCCCTGGCTGTAGTTTAATGTATATATTTCCTTTGTTTACTTCTCACTTCACCTTTGACTTTCGGTAATATCTAGACAAAGTGATGGTCTCTTAACTGTGAATAATGCTTGTGGCTTTATTTTGCTGCCACTCCAGAATAAAACAGTATATAAGGAAGATTGCATTGTAATTTCACTGAAATCCATTACTGCCCTATTGGCGTGAGGACCCACTCCTGAGAAGAGGCAAAAAGGAATTGAGCGATGGAAAATGGGAATCCTCCATGGTGTCTCAAATTAGATTGCCTCTGTTTGGAAGCTGTGTGTGGGATGTGCCTCCGTCTGTGGTTTTGAGACTGTCAGCGATGGTGTTGAAAACACTATCGTCTGTGCACTATTGCTGCGAACAGCAAGCTAACGTGATGGAGAAGTATTAGAGCGTCGGGTAGTATTGTGTTGGCTAACAGCTCATTTCTCCTACTAAATTATTCAGACTTGAAAAGCTGGGCCTATTCACTTGCTTTTGCTTCGGTAATATTTTACATGCAAGTCATCGGGAGAGCATAAATTATTTACTTTGTCTTGGCCCCCAAAGATATTTGAATGTTTGTCTTGTGGGGCTGTCGTGTGTGATATTTTTCAACTTTAACTTGTTCGCAAGTAGTTTAACAAAAGCATTTGTAATGCTATGTGACATGTTAGAGGCCACATTCACTGAGTCATCTGTTGTCTGGCAAAGAATGCGGGAAGAATCTTCAAAGAGGACACAAAAAGCACAATAAAAGCATCATAGAAGTATATGTGCTGGATATTTCAAGTCCTTTAAAGCCATACAGTGGAAATTGGAGTCATTTATTGAAATGAATCACGAGGCAATGGGTCTATTGTGTAAATGAATTAATCAGACTGGATTTGAAATTATGAAATGAAAAGATCTAATTGAAAATAATGATTCATTCATGAATCAGAGGTTGCCACTTCATAATTCTTGCAAACAGAAGTCACAAATTTAGGTCTCAGTTTCTCAGATGATTACATTTCCATATATGATATATATTGTACATACTGTATGTGAAAATGATATAGCTCTCTTAATATAGGACAATATATGTCATATATTTCCATATGGCATGTAGTTTTTGTGAGACTTGGAACACAAAAGTTGTCAGTGAAAGAATCAGGCCAGTATATTATTCAAAAAAATCACCTTTTGTGTTCCTCGGATGAAAGAAAGTCATAAGTGTGGTTTGGAGCGAGATGCAGTTGAGATAATGATGACAGAATTGATATTTTTGTGGGAATGTTTCCTTTAAGGCTTAAATAGCAAGTATACGTGTGCATGTCGTGTTAAAGAACATTATGTTCCCACAAAGAGGCTGAATAGGAGAGAGAAATTGGTGGGCGTGACATGGGCCACAGGCAAATTTTACTCAAACTGAAATAGGCAACGCTCAGGAGAAAAACAGAGGTGGAAGCAAAAATAGAGATGGCAGGAATGGCAAGACACAGTTAGTGAGATAAAACAAGGGGGGGGGAGATCAAGAAAAGGAAATCACAAACTGATGTGAGGCCTCCAGAAAACTCTCCATTAAGCTCTCATCTCATCTCAGGTAAGGAAAGTGGATTTTGGAGAGTTGACAAAAGAACTGTGGGTCTATTTCCAGAACACCAAATATTAGGTGTTGTTTTTTTTTCCCTTAAACTTCATCATCTTGCTTTGTTATATTACTGACACACATACACTGCTCAAAAAATAAAGGGGACACTTAAACAACACGATGTACAGTAACTCAAAGTCAGTCACGCTTCTGTGAACTCAAACTGCCCACTTAGGAAGCAATCAACTTCTCATGCTGTTGTACAAATGGAATAGACAACAGTTGGAAATTATAGGCAATTAGCAAGACACCCTCAATAAAGGAGGGCTTCATTGGATCACTTTTTTTTTTTTTTTTTTTAAGATAATTATTTTGGCATTTCTTTAACCTTTATTAGATAGGACAGATCAAACTGGACAGGAAGAGGAGAAATGGGATCGGGAAAGGATGCGAACTTGCGACGCCGGAAGCGCAACTGCGCTGTCCACGAGGCCACAGGCGCCCACTTCATTGGGTCACTTTTGAATGATGGTGGTCCTTTCACTCTAGTGGTAGCATGAGACTGAGTCTACAACCCACACAAGTGGCTCAGGTAGTGCAGCTCATCCAGGATGACACATCAATGTAGCAAGGTTTGCTGTGTCTGTCAGCATAGTCTGTTCAGAGCATGGAGGCGCAACCAGGAGACAGGCCAGTGCATCAGGAGACGTGGAGGAGGTCGTAGGTGGGCAACAACCCAGCAGCAAGACCACTACCTCCACCGTTTGCAAGGAGGAACAGGAGGAGCACTGCCAGAGCCCTGCAAAATGACCTCCAGCAGGCCACATAGATTTCCATTGATAATTTTTGTGTGGTTTTTGTTAGTCAGCGCATTCAACTATGTGAAGAACAAAGTATTTAATAAGAATATTTCATTTATTCAGATCTAGGATGTGTTATTTTACTGTTCCCTTTATTTTTTTGAGCAGTATATATATATATATATATATATGTATATATAATAATGTCCAAAATACAATTACACACAATATTATATATGTATGTGTATACATGGTTATTGTTTGGTGCTTTTTTTATTATTAATTTTTATTTATTTATTTATACATTAATTTAATTTTGCATCTACACTGTATTAAGTGTATTCAATAATTCAACTAATACTTGTCAATATTCAAAATGCAGGTAAAACGTTTGTAATGCACCAGCATTTATTTAAATATAAATTGATTCCAGTACATTTTGCACTTTCATGTGGATTTTTTACAATTTATTTTCTTAGTACTAGCACCTGTTGTGCAACAAAGAGCATTATCACCTCTTATTATACGGCTCTCTGGAATGCTTGATTCTGATTGGTCAGTTGAGACATTTGCAGGTTCGTTATTTTCGAATA
>JAUCMS010000001.1:19695272-19705272 GCA_032357445.1 Enteromius radiatus
AAATTCATATTCATGTCCAGTTTTTTTTCTTATGTGGCAAGTAGCCGTATAATAAGCGGGATAATAGACGTGTAGCCTACACGTCTATTATCCCTTACTTAGAGTCTCTTATATCATCATTAGCAGCTCGCGCTAGACAGCATTCAGTACTAAGATACTTTCGTACTACTTACGTCAGTTCATTCAGTAGCCTCTTATCTTTTTTAGGAACATGTCCCTGCCGTCCATACTCGCGTCTGCATTGCAAGACTGTAAATATCATTAGCCTTTCTAAACAAATCAGTGTATTCTCTGGATCAGTTGTCACTGTTATGCCCAGGGGTTGTAGGATGATGTTAGTTTTGCTGTCTGTAGAACTAGGCAGCATATGCTCAGCAGATTGTGTTTGACTTAGCGAGCTTCTCTGCTCATTGCTGAGGATCAGGGAAATATAAATAGCCAGGAAAAAGAACAAAATAAACTGTGAAACACTCTTATGAATTTAATTTGCTGAAATCTGTTCAATCGTCTTGAGTTTGGCTGAGGTCTGCAAATTTTAATGTAGATTCATTTTGCTGCAGAATGTACTCATTTCAGCCAGGTCATGACTGGGGCATTGATATCCACACACACACACACACATACACACACACATAGAACAAAAAGAAATGCATTTTGAATGCCATATTGAGAGTTTTGCTTCTATTTGCAGATCAACCGATTATGGCAGCACTTATGAGAGGCTGAATGATAAAGTGGGAGTCAAGACCGTTTTGAGTTACCTCTATGTTTGCCCCACCAACAAGAGAAAGGTAAGACACCTACAGCTTCTTATTCTGTTTTCTTCCCTTTGAGAGACTCCATGTTCCCCTACTTCAAATAAAGCAAGGTTTTCTGAATTATTTCTTTATTTTTCTGCTTTCCAGCAGCCTATAAAAAGATACTAAAAAGCACTAAAAGAGTGACTAACCTGAACAACCTGAAGCAGTTCTGCTCAGACTAATGGACTAAATTATACCTAAACAGTGGAAAGCTGTATTATATTGTATAATAGTCATGTATTAAATATTTTAACATTTTATTATCAGATGACCTCCAAAATAATTATATCCAGTTATGTTCAGATCGTAACTTTTAAAGAAGGTTTCTTTTTCTTTCTTTCTTTATCTCATTAAAGAAAATTCTAAATAAAACATCTCAAATGTTATATTCATAATGTTAATACTGTATAATGCTTACCAAAACTGCATTCTGTGCTGTATATTTATAAAGCTGGATTTTTAGCAGGCATTGGTACAGTCTTCAAGGCCAATATTTTAGGATTTGTAAAAAAAAAGAAAAAACAATTCTAATATCCTGATTTAGTAATCCAGATTCATGTTTGTTATCCATGTTGAAAACAGTATTATTGAGGAAACTGTTATATACACTCTAAGAAATAAAGGTTCAAAAGCTGTCACTAGGTAATTTTGTACCTATTAGGTCCAAATATGTATATTTTAACTACTAATACAGTATGTACTGTACCTTTAAGATACCAAAATGGAACGTTTAGTTACAAACATGTACCATTTGATAGGTACCGCCCCAGTGACAGCTTTTGTACTTTATTTTTTGAGAATGTATATATATATATATATATATATATATATATATATTTAAGAGCTGTCTAATTTTTTTTTTTAAATCTAAAGAGCAATGAAGAAATGTTTCTTCTTATTATTTGATGTTGGTGCTGGTTAATCAAGCATGAATTCTTTATTTCAAATCTTTTGTAGAATTGTGAATGCCTCTACTGACATTTTTGATCAGTACATCCATACTAATTGAAACGTACAGTCAGCCCCTCAATATTCCAAAGTAAACTACAGCATATAGTCCTTCAAGCATCCCTTAAATTTTGCCCCCTTCTGTCTTCAGACTTTATATGGGTCCCATTAGTACAATTTCCCATCAGAACAGATGGATGGTCTCCTTTGAAAATCTCTAGATGTTTGTTCACCTCTTCTTTTGTGAACTGTAAATGCACAATGGAAGTGTACAGCACACAGCATGCACCATCTAACGGTACCATTGTTGTTTAGCGTCTCCGTGCACAAACCGGATTAATGCGTCAGCTTATTTCCCTGACTATGTGGGCAAACACAGTCCCGTTCCACAGAGAAGGATTGACTCTGGCAGATCCCATGGCTAATTTCAAATAGGGCTAAGTTTAGGCCTAACCTTTAGCACAACACTTTTCCATTTGAGAGATGGGCATGACATTTCCTCAGCTCTGCCTGAGCTCTTAAATGGGAACTTGCCAAGAATCCAAAGTGCTCTGCGCGGCTCTTTTAGCACTCTCGATGGAGACGAGATTACATGCTGATGCGAAGATCGCCGACAAATGAGCCTGTTTATATTTCCACCACTCTATTTGTTATAAAACGCAGTTGATCGGCCATGACATGATTAATTTGAGACTGTGTGTCCTTTTCCTGCTGTTTACACTGCTCGCCCGGCGCTGACGCCAATCTCATTCAGCGGCGGGAGGCTACGTGTGGGCTGTTAACTGTGCGTTGCATGTAGATTAGCTTGCAGGATGCTAGCCGTCTGGGTGCCGCCAGATAACAGGGATCCTTCAATCCTATTGATTGCGCATCGCAACTCTCCTCACTCCTTTATTCAGCGGAGAAGCATTTGTTCACAGTTGTCATGTTCCAGCGGCTTGAAAACTTAATTACGTGCTAATGCTTAATCAGTATCTGTCTGACCTCAGATTTGTGGTTTCCCGGCTTTACAGCCCAGTCGTGACCCATCGGCCACATTTACACCTGCTATTAACACGGGCAGCTCTAAATATACTGTAGGTGTAAATTAAGTCTGTTTTGTGAAGTGACTCATTTTGTTGCACCAAGACAACATAATAAATGATTATCGGTGATGCATGCCAATCTGTGTGTTATTTTAGCACTTCCGTAGGCGTTTTTGTCTGATGAAATGAAAATTAAAGTGAGTGAAAAAGCTGTGACTGAATAATGAAATGGTCAGAAGGTTGCAGCTTTATAAGTTATCTCACTGTGATCTATATACGCATATATGGACTGTAGAATATTCTGCCTCGCATACCAAAAAAGTAGCAAACTTTAGCAATTTTGGAACTTTCTAACTCGTTCATTACAGTCAATCCAATATCCATATATTACATCAGTTAGGGGTGAAGATCTCCGCCCCTTAATTTAATCTCCAGGGTAAAATGGGAATTGCTGGTGCAAGCATGTAGCGCTTAGCTCTATGAGACCTTTGTCAAGTAAAATAGTCCAGTATATATAGTACTTTTAATATTTGTGACCCTGGAGCACAAAACCTTAATTCGCTCGGGAATATTTGTAGCAATATCCAAAAATACATTGTATGGGTCAAAATGATAGATTTTTATTTTATGCAAAAAATCATTAGGGTATTAACTAAAGATCATGTTCAATTAAGATATTGTATGTATAAGCGAAGCTTGTTTGGCGTGCTGCCCAGGGAGAATACTCAGGTTTTAGGAGGGCTGCCGAGCCCTTGGGTGGCTCGAGAGAGGAGGGAGGCGGACGGCCAGATCCTAATCCTCAGTGATCCCCTGGATAAAATGTGGAGGAGCTGGGGAGGAGGAGGGATACTAAGATCGAGATACGGAAGGATGGAGGTTTGGTTATTTATAGGGCGAGGCTAGGTATCTGATAGGAAGACGAGATAAGTGGAAGATTGGAGAGGCAGAGATCGGTAATGATTACCTTCGTGCACTCCTCCCGAAATTGGTTTTATAAACTACATTTATTATATGATACAGTATGATTAATATCATGTTTTTAAATATGATGGTTTCATTTTAAACAATGGTGATTATCTCTAATATGGACACCCAGCCTAATATATGAGATTATCATTTGTCATGTCAACTAATGTCTTGTCAACAAGTGGAAAAGTCAGCCATCTATTAATGATCATGTTATTTACCGCCCACATTTAGACCCAACAACAGGGGAACTTTTTACCCCAAATACCATAGCACCATACTGTCTCAAAATATATGCATTAATTTTAGCCATTGCCATTTGCTACTTAAATCTACAATAAAAAAATAAAACATAAAATATTAGAAAAAGTAAGCGCAGAATAAACTTTGCGCTGCTGTGCACGATCATAGAGATCAGACAAATATATACATGCATGCATGGCATCTTGAAAAGCGAATGTTGTGGAAAGTTCTATGCCGCATTTTTGTGCCATCTAGTGGTTTAAATGAAAATAATACCAAACACCTTTAGCCCTGTTGCACTCTACAATTATCCAAAAACCCTACAAGTTGTACTTAAGTTCTAGAAATGCACAAGTTATTTAAATAAGACTTTGACAAGGGACTCAAAGTGAAAAACTAATTTCCCTTTGATAACAAACACTGTTACCCAGTGCACAAATGCGGAAAATGATTACACCCTAAAATCTATGAATTGCATCTGACAAGCCCAAAGACACCAGCAGACACGAGGGGCCTCTTTCCATCTTCTTATAACGATAATGAACAGTAAAAATCAGGAGCCCAGGCCAACAAAATCCTGGCTGAGTTTCGTCTGGCTGTTTATTGGCGCTTAATGAAAAACAATTTATCTAAATCACCGCCCCGGAGGATTCGTAGTTAAAGCTTGTGGAGAGAGGGGTGGGATTTTTGTCAGTGACAAATGCACCACGGTTTTTCCAATTCAAATCCAGTTGAGGGAAAAACCAGCCGTTTACATTTAGGGCGGATGGAGGCGAAAGAGAGAGCGAGATGATAGAATTGGGGAGGTCTCCAGCTTATGTTTCACAGTTTGCTTGCTAAATATTATCACATCTAGATGTCAGCCGTAAGTGTGCATGCTTAAATTAATGTGCTTCGAAATGCTTTAGAGCCTATTAGGTTCCATTTAAACATCCAAGACATGTGCGTTGTTTTGTCAAGCAGTAAAAATCCATAATGAAAATGTCTGCAACTGTTTTTAGCACTGTAACAATCCTCGAATGAGAGTGAACACGGTGCCTGGCATTCAGGTGTGAGCCCATTTAACGAGCAGGCATGCGTACTCACCCTTTAATTATCACTGAGATCAGATGCAGCCGCCCAGACAAACATGGGCATAAAAAGAAAGTCTTTCCATAATGCAATGTGTTTACCAAGGCCACATTAACCACAGGGCTGGGCGGGGCTTAAATCCTGGGGCCCGAGCATGGATGGAGCCCGTGATTGGCTGTGGGGTAGATTCACTGGTCGTCAACGCCATCAAGCCCCCCTGCCTGTCCCCCGGACAGTCCGCCAAACAAGCTTATATTTATCGCAGAGGAAGTAGGAACTAGTGAAACTATTTTAATGAATTCTGATAAGCTGTTGACAAGGTCTGGTCCGTGCAGGGCACTATATTCGTTCCTTTATTTCAATTAAAAGTTTGGCGTGCCCCAATCTGCCCGGGCCCATATACACCTGCAAACCCTGCATACACCTACAAACTTAGGTGGTTCATTAATTATTTACTTAAGTTGTGAAGGGGTAACATAACTACTTATAGCTTGGGAAGTTATTGTTCCCTTCGTATCCGGAAATGGTTTCGTAAAGATAGTAAAATGTCAGCAATTCTGAGACCTCAAAAAATTTAAACCCAAATCAAATATGAAGAAAACACAGCTATTTTATTGAGTGGAAGCTGTTGGAACAGAGGGTGAATCGCTGAATAACCTTTTCACTCATTGTGCTTAAATGTTCAAATACACTGTTATGTGTTAAAAATCATCTTAGCAATCATCCGCATAAACACAGTTTTTATGTGTCTTAAATGAACGTTACTATTGAAAGATACGTAGATACATAAGCATATAGACCCATGAGATCATGGATGACGAGATATTAAAAGGTTAGTTCACCCAAAAAGGTAAATGCTGTCATCATATACTTAAACACAAATTGTTCTAAACTGTTATGCAATTATTTGTTCTCCTTTCTACTTTGAAAATTGATCGGTCTCCACTGATGACAGTAATGCGTTGTTTCATGCAGTGGAGACCATTCAGTATTTGTACATTTTATTTATACATCATAATATATATAGTGCTTTACGTTTCTGAAGTAGGTTGATTTCTTATGATATTTGTTCTGTTGTTTTTACTGTTTACTTGTCTTCAGCAAGCTTTCTTATTAGATTTTATTAGATTTTTTTGCTGGTATTATCCTTTGTATTTTAATGTGGCCCTGGTGTTCACTACC
The DNA here is from genome assembly GCA_032357445.1 of Enteromius radiatus. Lineage (NCBI taxonomy): Eukaryota > Metazoa > Chordata > Actinopteri > Cypriniformes > Cyprinidae > Enteromius > Enteromius radiatus. The sequence continues at coordinate 19,701,508 of JAUCMS010000001.1, forward strand.
AGAAGAGTTTTGCATCTGTTTTAATTGAATGCTTATACCCATCCACAGCTTTTCCTCTGTGCATACATATAACCTGAATCAATTTAAGAGGAGCTTGGAAACTAAGCCAAGGTCAGTGCTAAAGTAGAAGTACAGTAGTTAGCTCAATCTAATTATTATTCCATTCAGAATAAGAGCAGTGGTCAACCTTGACCTAGTATGAGCTTTAGTTGGTAGTTTACACTGCAAAAAATGATTAGATTTTATCGTCTTGTTTCCAGCCAAAATATCAAAAAATTTGGATTTTCTACACAAAAATGTCACGTTTTACTGCAAAAAGGTGTAAACAAAAGCCTCTTATTTTAAACAGAAAACAAGATGATTTTTCTTGCCAGCAGATTATTTTGCTTGTTTTTTTTTTTTTTCTGAAAACAAGACAATCTTTTTTTCTTGTCTATATTTTGGCTGGCAAAAAAAAAGAAAAAATATCTAGTCTTGAAAAACATTTGTGTAAAGCCTATGAATAGTTCACCTAAGAGTGTAAATTACGTGGAAGAAGTCAAACAGAGAAATTTCTATTGTTTGTGTTAAATGGAGTTGATTGAGCAAAAAATTCACTATGATTTTTAAAACTAAAATGTCTAAAGTGTTATGGCTAATAATTGCTTTTACTCAGCAGGCATGCTAGTAGGCTTCATTTTAACACTCTCTAAGCCCCTTTCCTTTTTTTTAACGCACCATACTGTATCATAATAGATATGCCCATTTCTAAAGCCTCTAAATGATTAGCATGATCTAAACTTCTTGCTGTACGCAGTCTACTGTTTTACATCCCTTCTGTTGTGAGACTGAAAAATATCCACCTTCAGGTCATAGTATGTGTCTTTTAACGTTGATATTGTAACGTTAATATTTCAAGGATATTTACTGTTTATTTAAATATTTAATATTTACTGGACTGATCATGTTAAAATGTGAGCAACAAATATGAAACATCAAGCTTTTGAGGTTTGTTTTATTACTTGACTGTCAATCACCATTGCATTGAACTGCATCAAAAAAAACTCAGCAATCCGTATTCTTCTGTGTACTTGTATGTCAGACCTTTGAGCCTTTCTGTTTGTTTCTCAGATAATGGTGTTGACAGACCCGGAGTTTGAAAGCAGTGTTCTCATCAGCTCGGACGAAGGTGCCAGTTATCAGAAGTACCGCTTGAATTTCTTCGTCTTAAGTCTTCTTTTCCATCACACACAAGAGGACTGGGCACTGGCCTACAGCCACGATCAGAAGGTACGCTTGGCTTAATCTAAGCAAGAAAAAAAGGAGCCAGCACTGTGGTAAATATTTATTTAATAAAATGGGCTTATTGATGACGATTCATTCATTGATGATTGTATTTCAAAAACATTCCAAAACAAGGTTTTCACAGTAAACTTTATTTGTTTTTAATAAATGTTAACCATTAGTCTAATGGATATTTAGACACCATTTTATGAAATTCACATTTATAATGATTTTATTTTGGGAGTTAATCCATTTATCCAATTAATTCGCTGTAGATAACATCATGTCTGACTCCATTTTTAACAATTTTCAAAATGTATTTTTTTCATTGTGCACTGCAGTTAATCTCCAGTTAATGTTATTTTTGATTAGGTAAAAAAATAACCAAAAAATACTAGCTAATTAACACAATACAACACATTAAAAACATGACAGCATAATAAAAAAACAACAAAAAAAAAACATGATTTTTGAAAATGATAAAAAAAAAAGTTCTAAACTCTTCAATTGCAGAGTAAACAATAATTAACTGAACAGTGAAGGGTTTGTTTAAACTACAGAGAAGGCTGATTCACATTAGACTGAATATGTTTAGGCATGATATTTAGTTAGCAGTACCGTTTATGCATTTATGGTACTTTTTTTTTCATTCTGGAACGATTCTCAAATGAAATTAGTAAATTCTGTGGAGTGCTGAAAATTTAATAATCATTTGCCAAGGACAAACCCTCCTATGAGAGTTATAGCGAGAAAGAAAGATGAAGAGAGCAAAAAAGACTTTTGACTTTTAAAGGTCTCCTTTTATTTGGCAGTAATTCATATTCGTAGCCGGCCTGTAAAGAAAACCCAATAAAACGTGTGAGAACAGAATGGACATCCAGGAAAATGAGCTGAATCTTGTAAATATATCAAGAAAATATATACCGTTGTCCACGCTTTAAATCCTTCAAATCCCATGTAGAGTAGAGGTATGAACTGTATGGATTTATGATGTTTTATTGTGTCTATGTATACATTTATTAATTTAATCAAAAGTTAACATAAAGATAGTAATAAAAAAGCAACTTTTAGATTAGTGGCTAAACATGTTTATATTTTAAAAAATACTGTACATTTGACATTTTTAAGTGTACATTAAGTACATTAAATTATCTAGAACTTTTTTTAATTATGTAGAATCAGCCACAGTTCCTTCTCCCTTCCGTCTTGAAACTTTTAACAGTAAAACATCGAGCAGCTCAGTCACTGGTCTCTGCACTTCCCGTAATGATGTTATCCTGAGCCTGACTGCAATGTGCTTGGAGACAGTCATGCTTACTCGCTCAAAAAATGACACACATTAATGCTGTGGCGACATGGCACTAAAGTGTCTCATTTTCTGAATCGACAAGGGTGGCTGACACCGTGTCCAGACTCATCACGGGCCAGAGCAGAGCTGTGGATTAGGTCAACACCTGAAGCATTGTCTTATAGAGAGGTGTCAGGCTGGTCAGGTCCACTCGTTGACGATTCATTAAAAGCAGATGGAAGTTTAGGCCCAGCTTTCTCCAGAACACCAGCTCAGGGATCTTATGTACAGGAGCCTCTGGGAATCTGGCAAAAGAAATAGCAACCTTCCCTGCCCAACTGAGGTTTCATTGACCAGCAAAAGTCCACAAAAGCCATTCAGTGTCTTTAATGATACTAATAGCTGGCTCTAAATGAGCGTTTTATGCGACATTGAGGAAGCAATAAGGTCTTTTTTTTCTAATAAGATTTGTATTTTTGTTTTTTGAATTTGATTTTTGATTACTTACAGTACTTATAATAAGTTAATAATTTCACTTGACATTAATTCTTCTGGTAAAACCGCAATTTAATCTGTTTAAATAACTGTTACAGTTTGTAGGAAGGTTTAAACTGTAATAAAACCACACTCCCATTTTTTACACCTTTTTTGTTAAGAAAGCTTATTAAAGCTTTTTAAACCCTTTTAAGAGGTTTCTGACCTTGATTGCTATAATTTTGAAAATAAATTGCACTTGTCCAAATAAATAACAGGCTCATGAAGTTCATGAAGAAATCTATCTAGGACTGTGGTCTGAGCCAAGAATATTTTGTCCATAGAAACCATAGAAAAGTCAAGGTTTTACTGGTTAGCAAGTATTTTTCTGCTCCGTCTATCATTTGTGTCACACAAATTGCAAATATTTCAGTGTTGCGGTAGATATTTTTCCAATGACTAATTCTGGAGGGCCCTTAAAAGTGTAATTTTCATCTGCTGCCTTTGTCGTCACAACTCAAGATAGTCACCGGAAAAGAACTGGAGGACTGTGTATGTTCTCGTGGCGCCATGAGCCCATCAGAGCTTTCTCCAGGTATTATAGACCCTCGCCTAGAACATATGTTTGGTTTGCAAATCCTCCAGCTTTGGGTGTTTTTGGAAGAGCCCAGCACTGATTCATCAGCGGCGTCGAGTCGAGAGTAAAATTCAGCGGCTAAATTATGCATGGCAGATGGTTG
>JAUCMS010000001.1:19711478-19726128 GCA_032357445.1 Enteromius radiatus
ATTTATTATGTAAAGAAAAACTTTTATTTGGATGCAATTAATCGCAATTAATCGTTTGACAGATCTAATATATATATATATATATATATATATATAATTACAAAGAATTAATAAGAACATATGAAGATGTCAGAAAATCTGAAAAAGTCTGAATTGTAAGATAAGAGGTAGCAATTACTTATTTTTTATTTGTTTGTCCAACCTGGGCAGAAATGGGTTTGCATATTTTCTTATTAATTCTTTGTAATTAATTATTCAGTTTACTTGGAATTTCTATATTACTTGGAGTGTAAATCATAATTTATTAAATTCTTATTAATTAATTCATTCATTATTTTATTTTTTTGTTTATCCAGTCATTCATAAACAATATGTGTTAAAATGATTTTAGGTTATAAAATAGGCTACTAATTATTTGTTGCCATGACAACCCAATGTGTAAAACTCATGAAACAACTTTAAAACTAATTGCCAGGTCTTAACAGAAAAAAAAAAAAAATAATAATAATAATAGTAATTGAAGGGTTTTGGTAAAATTACAACCTTCACATTTCTGCTTTTAATTCTGTCAAAATAGGCCCATTCACTTCCATTGTCAGTGCCTTGGCGCATTTTTGATATGTGTGTTTTAATAGACAAATATATCTATTTCTATCTATCTATTTATCAACATGCTGTCATTTGAACGTACCTTGTACATAAACCCAGAATATCCCTTTAATTAAAATAAATCGCATATTGGGGATCAAGACAACAGCAGTCAGTGAAGCACACAGTATTAGTCGCAGTGGCAAAGCTGTGCTTGTGTTAACTAATAAGCAACAGATATAAATAAACTTGAGAAGTTGATGCATCTGTGAAGTTTTCCAGATATGTTTTTTTTTTTTTTGCTGTGGAGGATGCAGATGAAAAGACAGGTGGATGATAACGTACGCCTGTTGAATCTCTGAAGAGTGCAGCCACACACCTGCAACTCGATTGCACCCTGAAATAAAAGAGTCACAGCTAGAATTAAAGTTATATTAGGGTTCCCTATGAAGTATCATTGCTTTATGAAAAAAAAAATGGCAAGAGGCAGATGGAACAACACTTTGGTTGGACTGAGAAACCGTGTGCTTGTGTTTTGAGCTTATCAGATGATGCATTGTGGGTAAAATGCAGCAAAAATGAAAAAGGTGTTAAAAGGATATAACAGAAACATTGATAAACAAGTGGGTCCTTTATGATTTCAAATCAAAGGGTATAATATCTATTTAGAGTGTGTGTGATTGCTGCACTTGTTAAATTTCATGGCAAGTCTGCTATTTATTTTGCATCTGGTTTCCTATTTAAATGACATCCCTTAAAATCGTTCATGGTTGCTCAGATTCAGGAGAAATTTGCAGTGTGCTCGCTACAGCATTAGGCTAATGCAACACTTGTAAGATTTTATGAAGTAATTGCGTGTAATTTAGGGTGGCATGATTGGGGTTTAAAATGCTAAGTTGTATTTTATTAAGAAAAACATGAATGAAAAGAATCAGTTGCTCAGCTCATTCACATCCACTGCAGTGAGGCTTATTTTTAAGCATATTTAAGAATGGATATATGAGGAAGCATATTTCTGATGAAGATTGGCCATCTTTGCCCTTGCCAGATACTTTTCTGCCTTCCAAGAGTATTTAGAATTCAGATCTCCAGCGGGCACGTTGCTTTTTCATCTGTGCACTGACCTTTTGTTATTATTATTTATTTTTTATCTGACCAGTTCTCTTAAAGGTGGGAGCTGTCATTTAGCCTTTGTCATCTTGGATAATAACTGCTAGAAAGGTGTGCGTGTTAGGCTGAGAGAGCGAGAGTGGGGAACATGCTGAGAGGCATACTAAGAAATCAGAAAGTAAAGGTAGGGGAACAATATAGACCGGACGTGACTGTTTACTGTGTTTTTTTTTTTTCTTTTTATGCATTTATGAAATCAGTAAGAAATGCATTCAGGTACTGATTGATTTAATAATTAACCCATTTGTTTTCTAATTGCTGTCTATATTCAGAATCTTGAGATAGAAACTTGCAATATTAATTGTTTTCTGAATTATGTGATATTGTGCAAACTCATAATTGTGAACTATGAAGGTATTTTTAAGACATAACGTCATGGCAAAGTCATGAGAGATATATAGTAATGTAAAAAATAATTTTGTTTATATCTTGCAATTCAGAATATATTACTCAAAATTGTGTTATATCTTACAAAAATTTCATAAAATCAATAAATCACAATAATTTGTATTTATTTATTATTGTTGTATATAATGTATTATATATATATATATATATATATATATATATTTCATTCAGAGTTGGAAACAGGCTTCTATAGTAAGGAAGCCATAAATTCTGCAAACATTTTAATTATTTTATTTTATTATTTATTTATTTTTTATAAAGTTCTAACATACAAAGAACCGCAACCAAAAACAGTTTTACAAAATGATAGTGGACTTGTTTAACAATAGGACGAAAGTGTCAGCAAAGAGCATCTTTGATAACTTATGAGATATGATATTAGAATAGGCCTGAATATTATGAGTATGTTTCCATTAAATAAAGTGGTATTTGGGGGGTTATGTGCTGAGTTTATTTCAGCTGCTGACATCGTTTTCTTTCTTTTAACACCATGTCAGAATGATCACTTTCCTCAAACCGTAGGTGCGTGGGACCCCTCAAGCCCACAGTGACAGTCTTGGTGCTGTATAGTTCACATTCTTCCTATTCAACCTCTGTCACCTCTGCTTTCTCATGGTTCCTGTATTATTCCTACGTTTATGCCTACATTTCTGAACCTGTCATCGCAGTTTGCCATCAAAGACCACAAAGGGGCTGTAGACAAGGCTGACATTTACTTGCGCAAACAGGAGCAGCTTGGTGTCGCCACTCCGTACCCACAGTACGTCTGTACAGACAACAACATGAAGACTCCCTAAGTGTAAAACAAATACCTCTCAATTTGCACACCTTTACAGCAGCATGCACGTACTTTTCATGGTTTTAAAGGGATAGCTCACCCAAAAATGACAATTCTGTTCTCATTTACTCAACCTCATGAAATCTAAAACCTATGTGAATTTAAAAAAAAAAAACTAATCAACTGACAAATCGACTTCCACATGGCTAAAAAATACAATTAAAGTCAATGAAAACACGCAAATGATAAATCAATGTTAATTAAAAACTCACAGGTGAAATAATCAGCATAATATGTTGTGGCAGTTTTCTTGTGAGATTTGCCTCAGTGATACAGCACTAGATAGTATTATTATTATCTTTAAGTTTTCTAGAAATTTTATTTATGATATCGGTTAAAATGGATAAAAGGGAAAGATTATTCTTCACTAGGAACAGTGACATCCATATACGTCTGGCTTAGGCCACCCAAGCAAATTCCGTTTAAAGTTATTGCAGTACTTAAAGGTCACTTCCTTAAGGGATAGTGAGAATCCATTTAAGTGCTTGCTCAGCATCTGGGAACTATCCAGCAGCGAGGTACACACTTCAACCATGAGACGTCTTTTAAGAAGTGGACTGGAAGGCTAAGAAAGCGTTCTTGCAGAAAGCAAACTAGCTGAAGAGATTACAGCTATGCGAAAGTCCGTGAAGCGCAGAGTGACAACCAGTGACAGAAAGTCCGGTAGAGGACAAATCTGAAAATGTCTGATTCACAAAGACAGCAGTATGTCAAAGGAAGAGCTGCCGAGATGCACGCCGATGTCTGCAGTCTTGTGTGAAGCTCTTGGTTGGGAGATGCGGCAGCCAGTGGTGCAGACAAAAATGGGGAATTTCATCATGCCTTACTGTTCCTTGAAAGTGTTTTGTTTTGAGAGAAGTCACTGATGGCAAACTCTTCATATTTCAGCAACAATATTGTCGTATGTAATTAAGTGAACGTTACCAGCTACAGTACTTAATACCTCATACTAAATAAAACTTACGCTGTGTGTAATTGATTGAAAGAGATGATTTGTTTTTTATAAACCTACACATGTACTGTAGGAAACATGGAGGAGTATATAGTGTTGATTTCCAAAGTAAATAAAATATGTGGGGTCAGTAAAGACTTAAATCAGGGTATTTTAGCTATTTTTCAATGTTTCTATTGTGAGCCATGTTTAAATAAATACTGTAAAGGCTTACATTTTTTGAACTGGAAGAAATGTCTTTGGTTTATTTTTCGATGACTTAAATCAGGGTTTCTGGGTCTTGAAAATATCTTAATTCACCCTTCCACAAATCAAGGCCTTAAAAAAGTCTCACATTCATGAGGCAATGGCATTATGTGTTCCAGTAAAAACATCTAAAAATCCCTAAATCAGGAACTAAATGAAGTTTTCCAAACCCATTATATTTTTTGTTCTTGTTTTAAGCATTTACTCACTTAATTCTGATCAACTTGAGAAAAAAAAAACACTTCATCAATTTCATGAAACAAGATTCTTTTTCCTGTTTTGTGTCGTTTTGTTTCACAGGTAAATGTATCTTGATTTAAGATCTATAGACATTTGTAAGAAAGTAAGACAAAATTTAGAGGAAGAAGACTTTTTTACAATGTGATCAGAATGTGCAGTAAAAGTGATTTCAAAAGCAGAGCTACTAAACTTTTCTTTTTTTTTCTCTTCAAACTTTGAAAGATTGATGTATTGTTCCATTTAATCTGTTCTTTACAGTTTCTTTACTTGGTGTTACATTTATCTTCATAAATCCCCACATGGAAAGAACTTATATGAGGATATATGCGCATATATGAAACCTATATGCAGTATATATGCACATATATGATAATATATATTCTGCATATATATGCCACATATAGGCAAAATTGTGGCGCATATATGTGCATATATAGGCCATATAGGTCTCCTGTATTGCTTCTAATTTGAATAATTTTTTAGGCAAATAATTAGGCAGTTGTGGCCTAATGGATAGGGAGTTGGACTTGTAACCTAAAGGTTGGGGGTTCAAGTCACAGGTCCGGCAGGGATTGTAGGTGGTGGGAATGAATAACCATCTCTCTCTCCACCTTCAATACCATGACTGTGATGAGACCTCATAAAAACATATATCTACCTACATATAATATAGGAAAACGGCCAATTTTATATATGTCACATATATTAAAAACCTATATCAAAATATATATGTTTATATAAGTTATTTCCATGTGTGTCCTGCAGAAGCTTTGCAAATATATGAAGAATTCATTTGCAAAAATTTAATTTTAACAATTAATCTCAATCAAACTGCAATTGGGTTATTTCGAAATTGTACACTAAACATAGGGCACCATATATGAGTGTGCAAAGTGTAAAATGCGAAGCCTAACCTCAAGTCTAATTTTTTTGGTTTGATGTGCCTTGTTAAAAACTGGCCAACCAATAAGATTGCAGCCTTTGTTCACATGCCTGGAGCTGCTGAAGCTGCACGGCTTGGTAGTGCTCAAGCACAAAACAGTCTTGCTGAGCACAACTTTATATATCGTTTTATTAACACTTGAAGTATACAATATTTGATTTTTTTTAATTTTTATTTTTTTATTTTTGTGTATAAAACTCTGTTCTTGTGTATGGTGTGAACACTAGTACAGTAACACTAGTACAGTTCACAAATGCATGAATGCAATCCAGAAAAATTTGAATATCATAGTATAATGCATTTCCAGTTGCTGCTTGTCTCCAGAGAAACTGCCGCTCACATTCTCAGCATCTCTTGCAGCGCATTCACAACAGACAGGCACAATGACAACATTAGAGCTGGCACCTTCTCCTCCCGAGTCGTTACCTAGCTACAGTGGTAAAGAGCTGCCATTAGTACTCACGAATGCAAAAGTACAGCCGTTCACAACCAAATGTTAGTATGTGACAAGAGACCTGCGGAGGTGGAGGGAAGGGGAACTTGAGTACAGACCAAGTATGAAAACAGGGCAGGCTATATGTACTGGAAGTATAAGAGTGGTGTATCGTCATTTACTAATTGGGCCGTGAAATTAAAAGACCTTCAGCGTAAAAAAACGTGCGGTTGTCAGAGAAGCAGGGGAGGATCTATACTTACAAGATTTATAGTTATGCTGTATATTGCTGCCAGCCAGCTGTGTGTGATTTTGGCCATCTCCTCGTCTACATTTCCACTCCCTGCTATTCTGCTAATGACTGTAACTCGCCACCAGCTTCATTAATTCGGAATGCACTGCATTTGAGTGTTTCAAACCGAAATGTATTTGCAGGCTAGCAATAAGCTATGGGGGAAATGAGCAGGTTCATTTTATTCCCTCAGAAGTAGTAGAGCTTGTGGGAAAAGTGTTGGTTATGTAACCGGAACACAATCTGGCCTTCATTAAGTTTTCATCCCCTTTTACTCTAAATGCATTTGGTGCTGAGACTTCCAACACACACCTATTGCTTTTATTGAATTCCATGCTTTTTTGAATTCCAAAATTCCATGCATAGAGTACAGTAATGAGACCAATTAGAAATGAGAAATATTTATTATATCTAAATCTAGTATTTGAATACATGAAATACATATATATTGAATACATATGAAATTACTAGATGTCTGTTGGCCAACACTTTATGTAGCTAACATTTCATTTAGGCATACAGATATATATGTCATGTACGGTTATTTAATGTAGTGTTTAGTTCTTCTGTGGTAAAGACACTATCACATTGACATAAGACATGTATTTATTATAGACACAATTATTTCACAGAACAAGGTGTAGAAAGATTCTGGGCTGATTTCTTGGAATAGATACTGTACTAATGAGCTGCATGCCTCTAAGCTTACTGTAATGATAAACAGGAGAAAGTACATAAAATATCAAAAATGTCCTTCAGCTGCATATTCCAGTAAGGCAATCTCTGTAGCAACTTTTATCCTGCATCAACAAAACAATGTTTGAATGACACACAATATGGACTTATATAATTCTATTATATACAATGTATGTACAGTATTTAATTGCTGGTTGCAGGAGCTTTAAGCAGGTTGTATTTGCAGTGATATTTATTAATCAAACTCTATGAAGCATACTAATTTTGTATAGACAAGAAGTGATGAGGAATCTGAGGGCTGATTGTACAAAGGAACAAACAAGAAACCAAACAACAGGTAACAATGAGAACACTTGAGAACTCAGTGGGGCAACCAATGCAACAAACAAAGGCATAATCAGAAACCAAGTAGACAAGGACTGACCGGAACAGAAGTAGTTACCGAAGTCCACAAAACAATAACATAACATAACAGTATGATTATAAAACATACAGTAGATATAAAATAATCAGAAAGCTGTGTGTTGTGAGCTCCAAGTGTTTGCACTAATATAGTTACAGGCATGGTTGCAGGTTTGCCATGTTTTCTCAGCAAAACAGCCAAATTGCTACTCAAAACTAGCCCAACTGGATTTCTATATTGCTTTGATATAAAGTACCTTCAGAGCATATTTAAAACATAAGGAACTGTTGTCATACATCGGTCTGCACAGACAAACAAAGCCAAAACCTAGATATTTTAGGCAATCCTGGGAAAATGGCATGTATCGTCACTCAAGGTAATGAACATACATTTTTGGTGGGGTTTCTCTAATAAAAGTCACATTACATGGGCTAAATATCACGTAATCAGGGTTGCTTGATTTCGCAGACATAAAAAACATCCCATGGAAACACCGTCAAAGTATCCCTATTCCACAGGAGAACTGCAGACTTTTTACTCTTTACTACCTTCCTGGGTGAATGTACTAAGACTAGAAAAGTGATTCCTTGGCAGTTTTTAAGTTTTGCGCTGAGACAGCATTGTAAATATGATCTCTGTTCATACAAATCCACGCAAAACTACTAAAAAAAAACTGTAGTATGCATGCCAAGCCAGTAGTTGGCGATGTCACATTGTAAAGAAACATTATGCACATGCAAATGTACATGTAAACGTAAACGTCACTGTTTTCACAAATGTGTCTTTTTGTAGTTTACAGGTAAATTTGCACTTTGCAACCTGTTTTCAAAGGTTTTTAGACATTTTCAAAACACTATCAGTGAGAAATGAATGTATAAAAAAACGCATAGAACACATTTTCAGTTGTTAGCTGTGTAATCGCCCCCTAAATTTAATTTCACGAGTTCCTCCTTCCTCATTAAATAACCAGTAGTAAGCATCTTTGGCGTGCTGTCTGGGGAGCAGGCAGAGAGTCCGGCCGACCCCGAGCCCTAGGGGATCAACCCACAGGAGGCGAGGGCTGGGTAGAGCTCAGAGCCCGGCCTGGTCACCCCAAGCCCCCCAGGAGGAGGGTGGGGTGGCTGAATAGCTAGGATGGCAAAATCGGTTTGAAGGAGCGATAATTGTAAGACATCACGTTAAAACATCATTTTTTGCACAGGCTGTTATGAGGGTTTTAGTTAGGGCCATATTATCATTTATCTGATATAAAAACAATGAAATGAAAGATTTCCTCACTAAATAAGCGTGTGTGTATTATATGATTAAAATAAGCCTCATTGTAGAAATACCTAGGGTGTTTTGACTGTAACTAGATAGTGACAATCCTACCCAAGCATGTAATTTGAAGAAAATCCTGAGTGTATTCAGCGGTTCGACTTTCTGGATTTTCTGGACATAATGTTTATTCAAGACATTTTTGCGAAATCGCATTGAACAGATGCTTTTACACCTGGATAAGCTTGACCTGACAGATGCCCATAGGATTATAGGTATTAGCTTTCAGAGGGAGTGGGTGCGAAATGGAATGTTTGGTTGTAAAAATTGATGTCTCGTAAGTTATTATCAGCTGTAGGCGAGGATTAGTTTAAGCAGATGGATGCTACTTGTTAGTATGTGACACAGATACAGCAGTGATTTACATACTGCTTTGCTGTTCAAGCATCACATTTACAGACTGTGATTGGTTTTTCCTCAAGCTCTACCTGGAAAGTAATTAATTATGCATTTGTCAGGTTTAGCAACATGTGAGGCAACAAAACAAAACAGAACCAAAAAAAAACCAAAAACGTCTTGTTTTTGTACAATCTCCCTCGTGACTTTGCCCTCATTCAAATATTGCAGATTGAATTAGCTGTTTTGGCGTGCCTTCAGAAGCACGTTTGCTAACCTCAAACCTGCCTGCAAAAAAAAAAAAATCGAGCCATTTTCTAAGTTGTTTACCCCGAGGGAACAACTACCTCATTGAGAGTCTAGCGCTCTTATCCTCCTGAATACGCAAACATTCTTTGACTTAAGCCCAGCTAACGATGCAAATGTATACCGTTAATTATTTTGCACACAATCGTAACTTTTGCAAGAGCTAGCATCGATGCTACAGGGACGTCGCTGGAAATAGAAGACCGTGGGAGAAGAGTAAACAGTACAAGATTAAACGCAAGACGCAGCATCTTTTTTAGTGCCGTTTGTGTTGTTGCAGCAAAACCGAAATTAGTAGCAGCACGCGGTGTTAATAGTGATAGCGTGAACTCTGTCTCGGTGGATGACTCTTCGGTTCTAGAGAAGCTGAGCGAGAGATTACCGGCTGTAATACGCACCATGTCTAAGAGAAGTAGATGGATTTGTGTCTCTTAATGCTGAGCGCATAGGATCATGTAATTTAAGCCTACAACGCCTCCTTTTATTCATCATTGCTTTGATTAGTAATGCAGAATGACTTTGCAAGGAAGATCTGGCATGTAGCATTAAATGTGAGGATTACATTTGAATGAAATAGCAGACGCACACAAGCCTTTAACCTTACTGTGATGTCCGTTTGCATTAGTAATTTATTTATTATTATTATTATTTGTATTATTATAATTTTTTTAATTGATATAATTATCCAGATTTTATATATTTTTTGTTGTATTTGTATTATTTTATTTTTAATTTATGTAACTCAGGTCTACCATTGTTTAACATTGCAATTCCATAAAATATTCAGCTGTTAAAAAAAAAATCTAACCAAAATTTTAACAGTTTGTGTCAAGGTCTAAATTAAATTGAATTACATTTAAATTACACTTTACATGGGTGCAGTATTTTCAGTATAGAATGAAGGACTTGCAGACAGGTCGCTGTGCTCCTTGCTTAACAAACGGCTTTAGATGCATCTATAGTCACAATATATAATGGCCTCTTGCACTTCATGGATCATGATGTAAGCATGAGCAACTGTAGTATACATGTGCATGCGCTCCATCAGCTCTGTGTGTAATCCTCTCAAACTCTGCATGTCCCTGTGTGACTTCGCTTTGAGTGTGTGTTTGTGTGCACCTTTACCTCAGTTTAAGTTTCAGTGCTGTTAGAGCTGAATTTCTCAGCTCACTGCTCATCCAGATGGTGCATGTCTTTAGCCGGATTCCCGCCTGTCACCTCGCGGTGTTTAACCTCCCTCTTCATGTCTCGCGTGAATGCCTCCTGACGGAGCCTCCCAGGCATTCTGAACTTCCCTTAATGTGGAAAACACAATTGCCATGCCAAGCCAAGGGGCCATTTAGCTTCTCAGAATATTCATGAGGGCTAATAGTTTTATTTGTCTTTTGTATTAGTTTTACATAGTAATGGCAGAATTTTTAATCGGGGCACTTGAGCTGGTAAAAAGTTTGGAATAATTAAGGTTTGTTAATTACCTGCTCACATAGGCCGAATTTATTTGATCAAATTTGCAGTAAAACAGCTGTATTATTACATTTATTTTTTTTTATTATTATAATTATTTCTGCTTTAGTCAAAAGCCAAGGTTTGTGCACCAGTAAACAGGAAACAATTTTCAGCAGTAGTAAAAACAGCTAATTCTTTTCATATTCTACTTCTCTGTTTTCCTGTGGTCACTTACTGACGCTGTGCCAGACAGGATTCTGGAGGACCGAGCCTTTGATAAAGTGCCCATAATAACCAGATCAATTCATTAATTTCCATGGGCTGACTGGCTCATTGGGCAGATAATACTACCCCATCAACCGTTGCCCCACAGCGATGCACAGATGCTCTCTGATCTTACCTGACGCCGTCTGAGCCAGGTTTGATATGATGGTCAAAGAAAAAAAAAAAACCCACACAAAAAAACCCACCTCATCTCTGGAGGTTTGTGGGTTTTTTTTATACTTTTCTCACAAAGCTGGATACCTTTCAGCTGTCTACATCATTTTCAACAGCATACTTACACTTGTGAAGTAAATCAATTAATTATTCCCTGTAAAGCATATCTTTGTACTGAGTGATCACATGCTGGCTCGAATGGCTTTAATGAAATAAATGACAGCTTACTTAAGACCATTTTTATTCTGTGGCATTTCAACCTAGAATAAGCTACTTAAAATAATGATTCTAATAATAATAATTAATGACTAAAAAGTTTTTATCTCATAATTATTTTTACATTAATGACATCTTATGTCATTTTAGGGTCTTTCTTCATTTACTGAACATTTATTTTACATTTTTGTATATATCGGATGCTTTTAATCAAAGAGATGTACAACCTGAATTCCAGATATGTTGGGACGTTTTTATTTTTATTTTTTAAATATTCATTTTAAATTTGATACCTGCTACAGGTCTCAAAAAAGTAGGCACAGGGGCAACAAAGGGCTTAAAAGCAAAACATTTTTAAAAAGATTCAGCTGGGAGAACATCTAGCAACTAATTAAGTAATTTGACATCAGTTCTGTAACATAAAATGGATTTCTTAAAGAGGCAGAGTCTCTCAGAAGTAAAGATAGGCAGAGGCTCTCCAATCTGTGAAAGACTGTGTGTAAAATCACTCATCAGCATGTCATTGACATTACTAAATGGGCCCAGGAATACTTCCAGAATCTACAGGTGCCAACTAAAGCTCTATTGTGCAAATAGGAAGCCATATGTGAACATGGTTCAGAAGCACCATTATCTCCTGTGGGCCAAGGCTCGTTTACAGTTGACCGCTTTAAAGCGGAAACATGTTCTATGGTCATATTAATCCAAATGTGACATTGTTGTTGGAAATCACAGACAGGTGTCCTCCTGGCTAAAGAGGAAGGAGACCTTCCAGCGTGTTATCAGCATTCAGTTCAAAAACTAGCATATCTGATGGGCAACCTGCATGTTTTCCCCTCTAGACAACGTCTATGTTTAGCAGGACAATGCAAAACCTTATACTTAATGTATTACAACAGCATGGCTATATAGTAGGAGAGTCCGGGTGCCTGCAGTCCATATTTTTCACCTTTGGTGCATCATGAAGCTAAAATTCAAATTGGCCACACATTCTTCAGCAGCAAGAAACACATATCAGGCAAGAATGGGATCAAATTCCAACACCAAAACTCCAGAAACTCATAACCTCGATGCCCAGACATCTTCAAACATGCATCACAGCATACTGTTAAATGCATTACATATTTTGACATGGAAATGCCATTTGTTGCTTCAGAAACACAACTACAGTATAAGAATTCTAACTATATAAGCTGTCAGACACTGTAAACTTGAACTCTGTTTACCTTCAAGTTTACTTTCAAAGTCTACATGGAAGAACTGAACTGTCTAGTTGAAGAAACAGCCTTAATGAATGCAGCCGTAGTTCTGAAAGCTTGCAAACAGTTTTGGCAAACTTGAGCGAAGGTTTAGAGAAGTGTACAGTTAGGGGCCTGGGTGTCAAAGATAACCCCAACCCCAAACAACACTGATGCATGATTTGCATATATTTCACCATGCTACCTTTCTGCCTATGTCTCAGGATCATGATCGCTGAGCGTGCTTATAGCTCGACAGGGAAATGAAGAAAGAAAGGATTAGTGCAGCTATTGCCATCGCAAGCGATCTCCACAGGACGCCAGATGATTTAGAGTGCTGTATAGAAGTGCATCAGGAATTTATAGCTAACGCAATTAGCCGGTATAAAAGTGAATTATGAAAATGGCCAGACGCAGGAACAATAACACTTGCTTGCTCATTTCCATAATTCCATAACATACTCATTCTGACTCATTCTCCTTCTACTCTGTAGGGCAGGTCAACATTTCATTGGAGAAGTCGAAATTTTCTGACAGTATTTAAGGGGAGTTTATATGCACATGTACACTTGCCTCATCATTTTTATATTAATTAAATGGTTGTCTGAGCCTCTAGAGTTTTGGTATAGATTCATACGACATGTTAGCCATCTTTCATTGATCGTATTTTTTTTAATATGAATTTAGTAGAAATTTATTAAGATTAATTAGCAGAGAAAAATTAAAAAATTGCATAATTTGTATAATTTGCTCTCCCAAATAAAAAGTCTCTAAATTACCTGCATCTTTGATTTTTAGCCCAGCTAGTTATTGTTTTTGGATTTAGGCAAAAGTCCCTTGGAAATCACACATGAGCAAGCTAAATGTGTCCTCCTGCTGCTAATTTCAGTCTTAACCAGTCGTACATTTTTCTGATACCACTAATTTATTCATTTATTAATTACTTTACTTGGCTGTCAGTGCACAGAAAATAACTAAAACCTCATAAGGTACTGCGACCTGGAGGTATTCAATTTTTGTTAAACCTTTACTTATAATTTGCTGTTATTTGTAAATAGTAAATGTTAGATGGCAAAATCTAGTTGAAAAAGTCATACTACTACTAATGTTCTTATCTAGCATATGGTGTAACACAAACCACGCATATTTCTCTTACAGTACTTCCTCTGTATGTTCCCTTTATTTTTTTGAGCAGTGTATATATGTATATATAGTGTATATATACTTTCAAATGAATGGAAATAACTCCCCCTTTTCAGTCAGGAACCTGCACTAAAACAAAAAGCTCTGAACAAAACATCTTTGCCCAGTGACTGATTTAAGTGTGTTTCTGATTGGCCATTGCATTTGTGCCCTCAACTGTGATTGGCTAATGTTGTAAATATTAGATATTAGTACATATCTGAACCTAATAGGCAGTGTTGGGGAAAGTTACTTGCATTACAATATTGCGTTACTCCCTAATTACGTTACTTAGTTACGTTTTATGGAAAGTAATGTGTTATGTTACTTTTGCGTTACTTTTTAAATATAGGCAGAACTTGAGTGTTTTTTTCTTTTTTTTTTTTAATATAAGAAGTTCTATTTATAGCAAATGTAAAAACACACCAAAAAGTGTCACGAATAAACCTCAGGCTGAAGAAAAAGTAAATTTGCATCTGTAAAGTAGAATACAGAAGAAAGTTGAATACTCTTCAGCAATAATAAAAAAAAAATAAATAAATAAAAATAATGGAGCACAATCATTTTTGCTTGTACGTATGGTTAAACTGGATCATCAAAGGTCAGTAGCAAAGACACTGGTTAATAAAATAAGATTAGATACATTTGTGTAATTTAATTATTGCAGGTTTGCGTCATATTCTGAGTTTATTCACATTCATTTTGATGAATACTAAACCTGTTTTTTGAGAGTGAGATGAATTAATGCACATTGACATTTAGTCTAGAACTACACTGTATTCACACACCGCACATAACGCCTCTGTATTTCTGATTTCTTCCAACATGGATTCATGAGACTTATCAGTCAATACTGTAAATAAGAAAACAAAGTAACTGGCATTACATTTTTGAAAAAGTAACTCAGTTATACAGTATTACTCTAAAATTAAAAAGTATTGTGTTACTTTACTAGTTACTTG
>JAUCMS010000001.1:19734163-19747655 GCA_032357445.1 Enteromius radiatus
TCCACGAATGCATTTGTTTATTTAATATAATCGCAAAATTTGCTGTAATGTAATCGCATAGGCTGACATCGCGATTGTGATTGCGATATGATTAATCGTGCAGCCCTTTTCAAAACATAATATTTTTCCTAAATTTGATGAGTGAAATGAGTGAGTCGTTTTATTACTCACTCAACAGATTTGTTTGGAAAAGGGATTGCAGGTTATTCATTCCTCACTCTGATTCATTTGATAAAAAAAGAAAGAAGGAGCCAGAATTGTCTAGCTGATGCCTCACTCGTTCTGAAACATGTCCTTATATTTTCACAAACTATATTTTCGTTCAGTGCCACTCAGAGTCTCGTTCAGACTCTGTGGCACAGTGAAGAGGTATATTTATTTAGTATGCTCGTCCATTCGAAGAAATGCTCTTTCACAGTACATACTAAGGTTATTTTGAATTCTCTTTTTTCCCCACCTTCCTCTCACATCCCATCTACTGATCTACGGTTCACTCCTACTTCAGTCCTGATCTTAGAGGAGGTAAAGAGATGAGAAGAGAAAGCGTGAGCTTGGGGATGAGGATAAAGCCAGTCCTGCGGGCAGCTAGACAGGATTACCGTGATGATAAACACACCAGCAGATTAATATAGGACCTGAAATCTCTCCACATTAATTTATCTCACTGGCTAAAGGCATATAGTCCATTGAAAAAATTTAATTCTGTCATTGTTTACTCACCCTTATTTGAAAAAATAAATTTGGCTTCCAAAATTCTCTTTGTGTGTTCAGTGGGGAAAGAAAGTTGGCATGGGGTGACAAAGACGTTTCAGTTGTTTTGAATGAACTTTCCATTTAATATTGGATATATAATTAAGAATCTTCCACCTAATGTTCCTTGAAGCTGATGCGTCTCTAGAGATACTGAGAAACAGTCAGAGGTTGCTTGACTCAATGCCCCCAGAATCAGAATCTAATTAACAACTAGAATCCTGTTTCTGTCTCTCCTTACAACAGAATGTCAGTATGTGACATGCAGAGCTCAAGCTTGCTCTGAATCCAGTAGGACATATCCATTTTCTGGCTATATTGAGACCAACTCGCTCGTGGTTCAAGATGAATACGTGTTTGTTCAGGTAAGGACCAGAAATCACTTACTTTGATATATTAATTAGATATCAAATGTAGTATCAATATGCATTAACTGTACTTATTTTAACCAGATAATTACATTTGATCAGTAACAGATTTATAGTTATTTTAAGGAGCATCTTCTGAAAAGCTTTAAGACCCATTCACACCAAGCACAATAACTATAAAGATAACGATATACAGTAGCTCTAAATATCATACTCAACATTAAAGAATGGCCACAACTATAACAATAAGGACACAGAGAAATGATATCAGTGAAATAATTTTCTGAATTTTTTTCTGAATACAAACATTGACAGCCAATCGGAATCCATCCTGCTGTAATGAACTTGATCGGCAGACGCACATGCACTAAGAATATCGTTCTCTGGTGTGGACAAAATATTGTTATTCTTATAGTCATCTTTATAGCTGTCATTCTTGGTGTAAATGGAGCTTTAGACCAGTGGTTTTCAACCCTGTCCTACACATTTTGTATGTCTCCCTTGTCAGACACATCCAATTCAGGTCTTGCAGTCTCTACTAACGAGCTGATGAGTCGAATCAGATGTGTCTGATAAGGGAGACATACAAAATGTGCAGGGCAGGGTTGAAAACCACTGCTTTAGACTAAAAAAAAAAGTCAAATTGCATAATTTAATTGTTAATTGTTTTAATGACATGTGCAGTTGGAAGTAAACCTATGTCTGAGGTTTCCTGTTCGTTAGACGTCGTAAATAACGAGGTGAATAACAATGTGCAATAAATGGTAAAACTATTACAGTATTCCGCTGTGTTCATAATGAAGAAAATACATGAAAATCACATGATAACACACACCAATTTTCAGTATCAAGCAGCAAAACAAACTGCTTTGTACAGCTAAAAATAGTTGGACTCAGATGAGACCGGAAGCTATACCCATAGAATTTACTAATGGCAGTTTACGTCAGTAAAAAGGTGGATATAGTGCATAGAACAGGGGTGGCAATGTCGGACCTGCAGAGTTTTGCTTCAACCCTAATCAAACACACCTGCACAAGCTAATCGAAGTCTGAAGGGTTACTAGGAAGCTACAGGCAGTTGAGATTTATAAGGGTAGGAGCTGAACTCTGCAGGGCTCGCCACCCTGGCACAGACTGTAACAACAGACGGTATATACATATACAGTACTTGATTAGACTAACTATAACGATGCCTTCTGTCTTCAATCCCATGGTGTTGCTGCTCATTTGCAATAAGTTGAACTCTGCTCACCTCAAACCTTTAAATCTCATTGAAAATGAATGACTTCTGCCTGCTTTGGGCTGCAGACCACCATCAGTCTGAATATACCTTAAAGAAATAGTTCACCCAAAACTGAACAGTCTGTTATAATTTTTTCACCCTAATGCCATTCACAACTAAAAAAACAAAGTTCCCTTAACATTCAGGCCAACTTTTGTGCATAAATATGCATGTGTTCCTGTGTCATTTTCAACTCCTTAGTGAATCGTAATTTTATACTCAAGGGAAAATGTGAAATGGTAATGGCACAAATTTCCAATTCCAGTCCAGGGCGGTTTTTGAATATATTAATTTCCGTCTGCATGAAAACAATTGTCTTCGCAACAGTACATATTAGGGTGGGAAATAGAGATTGGGCACCTAGAGAATACAAATCCAAAGTCACGGCCAAAACTTTGGACTGGGAATTATGAATGACAGTTTCCCAGCCAACCCTCTTGGAAGTCTAAGAGCAGTGCAGATAACAAGTCCTGCCAATAAGGAGTGGACGTTCAACTCCAATGTTTTGTCACGCCACATCACAGTCCAGAGAATGTGAAACAGAAAAAATCGATCATCCCAATTTCTTTCGAAGTTCAACTACCCCTGGAAAGCATCGATCCTGCCTGCTCCTTCCTTCTGTTGCACGCAGAGCGGCTTTTTGGAGACACGTCGGACATGCTGTTTGTTTAGAACTTTCTCCAGACCGCCACTCTCCTTCTCTGCCTCTCTCTCCTCATTTATTGAATGCACATTATACCCGCTAAGAAGCATAATTGTTTCTGTCATATAATCACGGAGTCATTTTTATTCCCATGTTCAAATCGGAATCCTGTTGGGTGTATATATGCCCTCTAATTGAAATTCTGAAAAGAGGTGGGATGAATTAAACGTGTCTGCTACTTTGGCAGGATGAAGTACCTTTTGTGCTGCGCAAGAGTTATTTATTTCATTCTCCGTTCCCCCTTGTGCAGCTGTAGATATGACAAGCTTCTGACAGTTCCTGCTGTGTATGCTAACAACCAGTGTGTATTTGCTATGCACGCTATCATTAGCGCCAACAATCCCCCTTGGAGCGGGGTGGGGGCAGGCGCATTGCTTGCGAGAATTAAAGATTTCTCTTGACAGAGAATAATGAGGGTATTGATTGTCCTACAAGATATTTACCACTCTCCACTCTTGAATTGCGAAGGGCATCGACAAACCAAGACCAAGCAGTATCCTCCAAATCACGGTGGGGAGATTTTAAATGGGTCGTTCTAGACATCAGCTGAGCAATCCGTTACTGAATTAACCTTCTGAATTTACAGCTTTGTGTAAAGTGCTGGAGGAGACAGTACGTGAATAGCTCAGATTCTCATTGAAAGTGCCAGGGCGCAGTGTTGCCAAGTCCACAGTTTTACCACCGGATCACTATTTCGACAAAGGGGGACTCCTGCCACCTGGAACATGATTTCAAACAGATCCTACCTTTGAAGGTGTGGAAAACCGTGGGCTAGTTTTGAGCTGTGCTGTAGGAGACAGTAATAGTTCAGATTCTCATTATTCTAGGATTCAGGGTTGCCACGTCCACCAGATCACTATTTTGACAAACAGGGACTTTTTCACACTGGAAAATAATTCCGACAGAGTGTATCAGGAGTGGAAAACTGGGGGAAAAAGTTAGGCTAGCTTTGGGAGTAGTTTGTTTCGCAAACCTGGCAACCCTGCTAGGGCTGGACACTATGACAGTATATTCTGCTGAAAGAAATGGTGATAGATATTCTGCTATGCTGTTAGAAACATTCCAAAACAAATCTTAACCTGTTAGGTTAACATGTGCAACCTTTATTGCTGGGCATCCAACACACAAGTTTCTAGTGAGTCTCAAGACCTTGATTTGTTCTTTGTTGGTCAAGGTGTGTTTAATTGGGGTTGGAGCCAATTTCTGCAGGACAGTGGCTCTCCAGGAACACATTTACCCAGCTCTAAGTTGCCAGTTACTTTTAACAAAGCCAACATTAGGGTTTATATTTCCAATTACATCATTATCGTTATATAAAATTACTCATACTGTGATATAAGATTTTGCTCCTACCACCCACTTCTAAACTTTTGTTCAAAGCACAAAGACAAATCATTCTGTCAATAGATTTCCCCAGTGTTGATGCCAGTTATTTTATATCTGAGATATTTGTTATTATTATTATTATTTATTTTATTTTTTTCATGCAGGTGACGACCACTGGTAGAGCAAGCTACTACGTCTCCTATCAAAGAGAAGCTTTTGTACGCATTAAAATCCCCAAATACTCCCTGCCCAAGGTAAGAAACTAAAATTTAAAATGAATTAGCTGGAGTAGACCAAGTATTTATATCTAGACAACTAGACAATTTATAATTGAATTAATTACTTTGCTAACCCCAGTGATTTTGACCTTTACTGACATCTATTGGTGTGGATGAATGATAAGTCAAAAGTTTTTTTTAGTTGCTAATGCAGAGCACGTTTCAGCACATTCCTGTTGAAGAACTGAAACGTAAAACCTTTTCACTTGGCTTGCTTTGGTCAGTTGGGTATACATTAAAACACATGTTCAACTGAGCCTTGCGCAAACATGTAATCCTGTAGATCATGTCCACCGAGAACTAGCAGGGGTCCTCGCTAATGACTTCTGCTTTTTTTTTTCTCACCCTGAGCTGTCTTTTCCACCTCTTTCCTTTTTCTGATTTCTAGGACATGCATATCGTGAGCACAGATCAAGGTCAGGTTTTCACCGCCGTCCAGGAGTGGAACCAGAACGATACCTACAACCTGTACATATCTGACACGCGTGGCATATACTTCACCTTGGCCCTGGAGAACGTCAGGACCAGCCGTGGGCTCGGAGGAAACAGCATGATCGACCTTTACGAGGCATAACTTCATCACTAACTTGTTAACAAACTAACATTAGCCTTCAAGTCGACGGCTTCATCATTACTCCTCGCTCTGCATTAGAATTCATGTCAGACGCTACTTCTCGCCCTGGCACTCAAGCATAGCCCACATTATCTTAAGCCTCTGGGGAATTAGCAAGCGTAAATGAACGATAGCAATGAAGACAGAGAGATAAATTGAGTTGTAGTTAAATGTTGTCGAGGGTGGGTGAGGAGAGAGATTGCTGATTCAATGGGAAATGCTCGTGTTTTGTGTATGACTCCTTTTTAAAAGGATCCTATCACGAGGAATGAAGTTTCCCTTGATCTTTCGAGATAAAAGAGTTCATTGTACCAAGACGACATCGAAACTTGTTTCCCTCTGGAAAATCTTACTCAAGTTTAGCATCGACTAAGCTCGGTTAGGGAAGCTCGGTTAAGGAAAAGAACAGTCCTCAAATAATAAAAAAAATCGAATTATCTTAATTGCCCCAAAACACACTTTTTATTATGTCTAGGCAATACTTATGAGTTGTTTTGTCTTTTGCTTACTGTTTTAAGATCTAAAGAAGATTGAGAGTCTTTATTATAGGCACGAGCATTAGTCTTAAGGACTTATTGGAGACATTTTAGAAAGAAAAAGTCTTATTGGAACTCTTATAAAAGTGAATGGAAGTGCCTTGCTCTCTATCATTTTTTCCTTTGTCAATTTCTCTTTCTCTGTTCTTTAAACACCTCTCAGTGGTAATCTGCATTATACTTCTTTCATCGGCTTTTTTTTTGAGAGGATAAATCCTCTCTAGAAAACTCGAGTATCAGAAGTATCAGCATTTCAAGATCATTACGGCTGTCTGTGGCTAGAACTCTCACACTGCCTGTAGTTTTTCTGTAAGAATAGATTTGCCAATTGAGTTCAAGGAAACCATTCCTCCTTCATGACAGTAAGACATTACCATCAGAATATGGTCACTCTTAGCATATACTATATCATATTGCTTTAAAATTAGCAGCCTGCACCAAGCATAAAAAAAACAAAAAAAGCATTGAGAAATGAAACATTCGCTTCCCTTGTCCAGGAAGCTAAAAATAGTCTCCATTAGTGAGTGCAGGCAAGGATGGTTTCATTAATGCTTTGGTTATGATGCATCTCCCCACTTCTGTGCCAAGGCTGGCTCAATGCACGCTCACCCTGCCAATACTGAATCAGCAGTCCATCCATATCTCTAATAGATTGCAGCAGCCTTCATTAATGCTTATTGAAACCTGGCTTTTTTTCACTGAAGCTCCAGTTGGAGCCTAGGTATAAATGCGGTTTGTGACTGGACGTTTGTCATATTTATCTTTCTATTGATCAGCGAGAAGTGAGCTTGCTTTACTTTTATATATTTTTATAACGGTAATGATTGATAATGCATATTTTAGTTCTGGCACACACTTCTTTGGTGTTGGCATCAGCAGTCTGCTGGCCCGTATGCAAAGTACATACGCGGCTTACCCTGGAAACGAATATAGAATTCAAATATACAAAAGTTTGAAGTGAGGTTTTCTTTTTTATTTCATTAACAGTGGTTAATGAAATATATCACAATTGACAGCGCTTTTATATTACAAAAATTAATAATAAAATAAAATGAAATACAAAATAATGTCCACAAAAATATTAAGCATTATTCCCACAAAATGTTTTTTTTTTTTTCGTTGATAATAATAAGAATCATAATAAATGTTTTAAGCACCAAATCAGCATATTATAAATATTTCAGAAGGATAATGAGATACAAAAGACTGTATTCAGTTTATGTTGAAAAAAAATGCAGAAATACATTACATTTTTTAAAATATATTGAATAGAAAAATTACTGAATGTAATATGTAATAATAATATGTAATAATATTTTACAATATTACACTTTTTACAATATTTCTGGTCAAATAAATAATTATTTTAAATAAAAAAATGTTAAATAATATTAATATAAAATAGCTGTGTGTGTATATATATATATATATATATATATATATAAAATATAAAAACATCTATAAAATAATAGTATATTATTATTTCACAAAATTGATTTAGTTTTCTGTTAGATAACAGCAATTCTGGTGCACATAAGCGCAGAACACCATAACAAACTAAGTGTCATTAATAAACTAGGCTGAGTTTTCTTACACACTTTATATGCATCTGATTTAAAAGTTTATTATAAGTGTATGTAGATTAGAAAATGTTTTCCCACAGTTGCCAGTTGTTTTCCTTTTCATCTTTCCTCCCATACTACAACTATAATTGTTGGTCACCAACATACGATGCACTCCAAAGCTTCTCAAATAATTAACACAGCAAGATCTCCTTAGTCATTTAAACAGAAGTATTTCATGCTGGAGATCTTTGCTTTATTTGCTCAGTTGCTTGCATAGCGCTGAACATGGACTCTTGATGAATTCATCGTAAACACGATCGAGCAGCTGATCCGCTCGCTGAAGTATTACCCGATTTGCAGAGCATGCTGAATATGAACCGCTCTACCACAACCAGTACATCCATCTTCTTCCGAGAGAACATTGGAATGGAGAGATGGAAGCTAAAGGATAATAAATAATTACCACTGTGATTGACACGTCTGGCCAGCGGAGGAGGGGACCTCATTAGCCGTGTCCATCTGATGCAGCTCCGTCACTCTGACACTGTCAAATGCAGTCCCTATTAGTGCCACTTACAGACTCGGACCCTGGCTTAGAGCATGCTTCGCTAGCGGGGCGCGATTTTAAAATGGGTCGCTAGCACCACTGTCACCATTCAGTATTGCTAAGTTTGGGCTTGTTTTAAGCCAAAGATGAGCAGCCTGGCACTGGGTTAGATGCTTGTCAGCTGGAGTAATAGCATGTCAGAGAGATTGGGAGTGGGCGCTAGTGTCTGTGTAATTAAGAGACTTTATTAGATGACAGTCCAAAGCCCTGTAATGCTGAATGTAGATGTTCATGTTCATATTTGTATCATATTTCTTCCCCCTTGTTCCCAGGTAGCAGGGATTGAAGGTATGCTCATCGCTAATAAGAAGGTGGAGAACCAGGTGAAGACGTACATTACGTACAACAAGGGCCGGGACTGGAGGCTTTTGCAGGCGCCTGCTACTGACCTGGCAGGAAATTCTATTCATTGTGTGCTGGTAAGAAATGAATTATGGATGAATTATTTGTTTGATTTAGTTATTTGCTTGCTTGCTTACTATATGTCTTATTGAATTTAATTAAAATGTAACTGTTTAACAGATTACTATATGAGCACTATTCTATTAACTTGGTCTAGAGTGATATTTATGTTATATTTAATAAATATATTTAGTTTTATTTACAACATAATTTTTATTAGTGAGTAATCTATTCTCTCAAACTATTATTATTTTTTATTTCCGTTAATTTCCTAAAATTGTATTTATTTATTTATTTTATATAATTGAGTGAACTATTCCTTTAACTGTTTATTTATATTAAACATTACTAAAATACCTACAATTATGATTTTTGTTTTGTCTTGTTGGTTTTTGTTTTACTTTGTTTCTTTCTCATTATTAGTCAGTGACCTATACATTTAACTTAATTAGTTTATTATTCGTAACTATCTTTATTTTAATGTGTATTATTATAATTATTATTTTTATTATATTATATTTATATTTTAATGTATTGTTTTGTTTTTTATTTTACAGCAATCTTTATTAGTTATTTAACTCTATTATTAGTTATTTAAGTTGCATTAATAAGTAAACCATTCCTTCAAATTTTATTTTCTTGTTAACATTAATAAATGCATGAAATAATTGTATTGTATTGTTTTATTTATTTATGCATACATGTATTGTTGTTGTTTTTGTTATTTTCACTTGCAAGCATTATGTTATATAATAAAATAAAATAATTGTAAGTTGTAATATTTGTAGGGTAAAGGAATGGTTCACCCACTAATAAACATTACTTTGGTTTAATTTAATTTAATTTAATTTTATATTATTTTATTTTATTTGACTTTGATCAGAAATACAATAAAAACTACAATATTCTGAAAATAAATATTAAAATGTTAAACAGCTGTTTCCCTTTTTAATATACTTTACTCATGTGATCAAAGCTGAATTTTTAGCATTATAACTTCAATCTACAGTGTCACATGACCCTTCAGAAATCAGTCTAATATGCCAATTTGCTGCTCAAGAAACATTTATCATCAATGCAGAAACTATTTACACTGCATAATTTTGGAAATTGAGATTTAATATTATTCTAATATTATTACTCTGGTTTGGTTTGATTTGATTTTGTTCTATGTGAAATATTTATTTTGCTATCATGCAACTAGCTTAATTTAAACTCTTTCACTTCTCCAACAGATTTGATTAAAGGCAACATACTCTCTAATGCATAATCAGAAATGAAATAATATCTGCTCAAGTAATACCTTTTTACTATTTGTAAAAGGGAAATATTGATATGCATAGAGAATCATTCATATTTAGCAGCCATATCATGTTTAGAGGCAGAGAAGAAAAAGAAGCACACACAGAAAGCTCCAGCAGACTTGAAGAGGCTGTAATAGTCAAAGTCTCATTAGCCTCCTATAATCCTTACCATTACCGACTCCAAATCCTGTTGCCTTTGCCGTCCACGTAATAATGTCAAGCCACCTATTGAGGGGATGAAAAGGACAATTTGTGGTGCATGGAGAGCAGATATAATTCTGCTTTTGTTATGTTGGAGGTCTCAGGAGAGTTGCTCTCTCTGCTTTAATGTCAAATTCCTGTCTTTTGCCGATAATGACTGTAAAAGGCAATTAGCGTTCACAGTAAGGGTAGCGGTCTCGACAGAGGGCACTCCAAACATGATTGCATTATTTGTCCATATTTTGGTAGAAACTGTAGTCGATATGTTATTGTTATTTATTTGAGCACTTCAAGTTGTTATCTTTCTGGTGTTGGATAAATGAGTACATGATACCCACTATTGCTCTCAGTAATAAAACATCACACCTACCCTTTATTACAAAACCAAACACATACTTCTACAAGTCATGGCTGGAGGCTCTCTACATTTGTAAGCATCAAAGCTGCATGTTATTTCTGAGTATTTACTAGCACAGACCAATCATGTGGAAGATTGAGGCTGCAATTCAGCAACAGTAAAATGAAATCAAATCCTGCTTTATTTGAAAATGGTATAAATTTGACTACCATTCAAAAGGTTGATTCAGGATTTATTCAATGTTTTTAAAAGACGTCTCTTAAGGTCACCAAGGCTGCATAAATTTGATGAAAAATACTATAAAATTGTGTATAAATAAATATACAATTGTGAGAAATTATTAAAATGTTAAATAGCTGTTTTCCTATTTTAAAATATAATTTATCAATGCTTTAGTAATAATAATTTATTTATCAAAGCTGCATTTTTATATATTTTTATATATTTTATATATTTATATTTTAATATTTATTTTTATTATTATTATTACTTGTATTATTAGTAAGGTCTACTATGTATTTTACTTGACCCCCCTTTTTTATTTTTTATTTTTTAACTAGTTTTATTATTATTTATTTATTTATTTAATTTTTTGGGGGGGTTTGGTTTAAAGTCTACCGGGGGTGGGAGGGGTTGTTGTCTGCTCGTAATTTGCGCAATTGATTTTTGCTTTATAGTACTGTTATTTTGAAGAAAATTCAATAAACAGTTGTTAACAAAAAATAAATATATCTTAGTTACATTTTGTAATGTAGCTGTCCTTCAAAGTTAACAAGGTTTGCAAAGTTGTTACTGAAAAAAATGATAAGGAAAGATATTGTCTCTCAAAAGAAAGAGTCGACTCAGGATCGTCTTAACAAGTTACATTTTCGAATCGTCTGCCTGTATACAGTAACATATTTGCATAACACCTGCTAAGCGAAGATTGTTTTTGCTTTGTTTTATATCATCTGGCCTTTATGGTTTAAAAAAAGACATATCAGGTTGGAATATTGTAGTAACGGAACATAGAATCATATCCACAGTGGCTATAGTTTCCTAAATTCTGTTTGTGTTGCCTTGATTTTAACTTGATTGCTTGAGTTTGCTTTGTAGATTTATCGTCTTGATTTACCTGAGCTGTGTTATTTTGTTTACACGCAGATCTCCGACGGCAAGATTAACGGTATCCAGTATGCGATAGATCACCCAGCGTTATCCGCGTTTCTCCAGGGTCATGACAGTGAATTATGGGAGTTGTTTCTGTATTATGAATTGTGTAATATTAAGCATAAAGTCACCAGCGTTATGGCCGACGCAGCAGCACTCGTGCGCTTATTGTCTTAGACTTTCTCATGCCTGCGGGATCGCATCGGGTTCGTTTGATTGACAGCTACATAATAGCTTTGTTGTGGCTAATGGAGGATGTGTCACTTTCTCTCTGCTCAGCCGTTTTGCTCGCTGCACCTACAACTGCAGATGTCAGAGAACCCATACCTCTCAGGCTCCATCTCCACCAAGAGCTCGGCGCCGGGAGTCATCGTGGCTACAGGTAAATGAAAACACGAGCGGCGTGTGTGGGACTGTCATGTTCGGCCGCTGTTGGCTGTGTTGGCATGTTTGTAAGAAACTTAAACATTGCTTGTTACGTCAGGCTGGTCAGTAAGGATGCTTTTTTACAGAGATTTTGTTACAGATCCTCACGTTTGTTTGTAGTCAGCAATTGGTACGTTTTTGGTTGGTGCGAAAGTGGATTTTGGCACCGACTGGAAATGTAATTTGGAGTACGACTCGGTTTGTTTATGAGCAAATCAACCTTAATCAAAAATACAAATAACTTCTAAATGGATGGTTCACCTGAAAAATTTCAATTATTTACTCAAACTCATGTGGTCCCCAAACAAATACTGTCTTCTCTAGAACATGAAATAGCTCTGATATAAACCAAAAATTTATTGGTTTATGCCGATTTATCGGTTTATGCCGATATATACATATACTGTATATATATATATATATATGTTTTGTTTTAATATTCCTGTGTACTCTTCTTTTAAATCAGTCAGTTTGCTATATATGTTAACCATTACAGAAATACCTACTATTGTTAAATTAAATTAAGTGAAATTAATTACTATACATTTGTTCTGTACTATAATGAGAACTGAGGTGTCAAATCAGTTCTGAAAAAGCCCCTTGTTTAAAATATATGTAAGTTGGTGAACAGCTCTCTCATTTCACATTCCCAGTGGGTTTGCTGTTAGAGTTGTCACTTGAAGGAAACAGACTCATTTCTCACAGGTAACTCAAGGACGTACAATCACTTCCCCTCAGTTCATTGTGACAGTCTTAGAACAGGGCAACAGCACACAGCGGAGACGACTGTGGGTGGGTTTACGCTAGTCATGATGTCTGTGTGCGTAGGCATAAAACGACACAACTACAACACACACGAGTAGAAGTTGGGTCAGCCATACCTTATCTTTCTTTTGTAATCTTTCTTTCTTTTGTTCTTTTGTCTTTCTTAATGTAATTTAGAATAGAGGTGAAAAAGATTTTTTGTAATGCTTCATTTGAGTAACTTTGATCTAAAATTCACAAGATGAGACAATGACTGTGGAGATATACAGTGAGTATGGGTAGCATATCTCAAATTGTTTGGTCTTGGATGAGACATTTGATAAGAAGTGTTTGAGTTCATACTGTGGAACTTGATTTTTAATTTCAGACTTCTGTGTCTTGGTAATTCTGAGCAC
This sequence comes from Enteromius radiatus, assembly GCA_032357445.1. NCBI lineage: Eukaryota > Metazoa > Chordata > Actinopteri > Cypriniformes > Cyprinidae > Enteromius > Enteromius radiatus. The sequence continues at coordinate 19,747,192 of JAUCMS010000001.1, forward strand.
AGTGTGAGACATTATCAAGATTTTTTCTTTCCTCAAAACCTCATTGCTGTTTGAAAACAACCACTTTTTTTGCCCAATATCTTCAGGATTGTGGGCTCATGAACTTGCCAGTCAGAACTGACTTTGTTTGTATGCATGTTGTGAGTAAATTGAGTTTGTATGAGCATGGATTGAGCAAATATTGAACCATGCTGCCTGACCTCAATTACAAAAGCTGCTTATTCAAGTACAAATACATATTTGTTGATTTATGAATTTTCAATGTGCTGTACTGGTGTTCAACAGTGTTTCATTATTTAACACAAATATTTTTTGGTTTTGGTTCATTTCCCAGGAAATATTGGCTCTGAGCTGTCTTACAATAATGTGGCGATGTTCATTTCATCAGACGCTGGCAATAACTGGAGACAGGTATGGCTGGTTCACACTGGTGTGTACTTCCCATTTAGCCATTTGATAGCAAC
>JAUCMS010000001.1:19780296-19794917 GCA_032357445.1 Enteromius radiatus
CTAAGCTACATACCTTCTATGTACATATCAGACAACAATTTAAAATATTCTCTCAATGCATTCTATGACACCTTTAACATGGAATAGGGTGACCATACATGCCATTTTCCCTGGACATATCCTGGCCAGGATGCACTGGCTCACCCCATGACCTGTATCATCTTACGTTTCATACAGTTGACTGTTGACAGATACTGTATGATGCAGGGTAACAACTACGTAAAGCTACATAAAGTTATGCCATAACATTTAATATATTGAGGCAAAAATGTATGCATGTTTATATATATATATATATATATATATATATATATCAAGATATGATAAGGGATATAACACGAACAGGGAAAGCTACTTTATATCACAAGATTGCTGTTTGTCCTGACGAGTTTAAAGTGTTTTTATGACAACAGTTAAGTAAGAAGTTGATAGTGTTATATTTTAAACAATATTTTGTGTTTTTGCTTATTTTTGCAGCGAACATAATTACCTTTAAAGCCATGGTAGTCGTGCATCTCTGAGCAACACAGCACTGTTCAGTTTCTGAATCAATCAGTTTTTTGAACAAATTGAGTGAATTAATGATTCAGAGACCAATTCATAAATTATCCTTAAACACATTGCATCCTTGCTTGATATATATCAAACATTTATCCTTCTTTCAATGCAAACACTACACTTAGCTTGCATAGCCTTTGTCGCTGGGGAGGCTCAAATTTGTGCTAGTGCTAGAAAACCGAGAGGTCTCTCTCTCTCTTGTTCGCTGTTTCTCTCTCTCTTTCCTTTTGCTGATGTGAAACAGGTCTTTCTGGAATTCCTCCTACAACATTAATTAATACTCCTGCTTGTGATGGATCGCTCCCGCTTTAGCCCATTCATCACTTCCTGTATGAGGCTACGACTCAAAGCTAGCTCGCTCCAGCTCTGTTCCTTCTCTCCAATCTGACAAACACTTTCATATTTTCTGTGATGCTGCTGTATGATCACGAACAGAGAGAGCTGCTCTTAAGCTCCTCGAGTTAAACCTGTTAGTTAGCATTAAACAGATTAATCTTGAGCATTAGCGTTCATTCATCACAGCTTGTCAGGACTTTGCAGGCTTTTGAGATGCCATAAATCAGCGCTGGGTTTTTCCTGTTGCTTAATGTTTTGACTCCGCTTCTGCATTACACTGAAAAGATAGTACTCAAAAGTGTTGCAAAAGCGACACGTATGTTAGCAACGTTCGATTTACTGTTTCCGAAACTCATCAAGTGTCTGTCCATCTCTTGGGGTTTTTATATGTGGCTCTTTTTAACTCAACAACGTTGCCTTTAACCTTCGGTAAAATGAAACCCGGCACTTTAATTACAGGCCAGGAAAGGCTTTGCTAATGATTAGCTGTTAGCTCTGACATCCTAATATAGATCTTTCTCTCCTCAGAGACTAGAAGGTGATGCATTGGCCCGCTTGGTTCGTAGAGACCCACACCTGCCAAGCAAAAACAGACCTAACGCAAATTAATATGCAGAGATGGCAGTCACTGCAGGCTCTCTCTCTAGTCTGGATAACAGGGGTGTGTCACAGATGCGCTTCAACAAGATGAAACATTTTATTGAGGTGTGGGATGATTTAGGGGCCACTGGGGCCCGAGGAGCTGTAATGTTACAGTTTAAGAGAGGAAAATGATCCAAGGATTTTGACAGAAAGAGAATGTCGTTTGTCGTTTAAAGGGATGGCCTGATGTCTATGACAGAGTCAGATGCAGAGCTATTGTTTAAAAAGTAATTACTTGATTTCCAATGATATACCATGTCAAATAGCTTACGCTGTTCTTTATCAGCCGCGACACACAGATGCAATGTTTATGTTCAAAATCAAAATGTATACGCATAGAAAACATTTGCGTTCAGCGGATACATACATATATTTATTACACAGCTTTGTGGAATACTCGATTCTGATTGGTCAGTCGCCGCATTCCAAGGTTTGTTATTCCAACCGGTAAAACTAATAACACAGGCTCATCCGGGTACTACTGTTAGTAATTATATCACTCCGCTGTCGCTGACAGTTTGGCGCCATCCTGTGGCTTAAAAATGCTTAACCACAAGTTAATAATGGAGGTCTTCAACATTAATTTCAACATGTACGGGAAAAGCAAAAGCAGTGGATTTCAGCAGTGAATAGAAGATGACTTGACTGACTCCCTGGTTAAAACGAATGTTTATTATTTTATTATATTTTTAATTTATTGTTTTATTTTTTTTTACTTTTTGGGCAAGAAGTCCTTCAAGTCTTATAGTACAGCCTTCCGTTTCACATCTGGCTGCCGATGAGCCTGTCAAGCTTTATTCTATATAACAACCTGCTAGCTGTTTATTATCCCTTACACACACACACACACACACATATATATATATATATAATACATACAAGCATCATCACTGTGTCTGCCACATGACTGTTCCTCTTTCAGGCTTGAACTGATGGTAAAACTAGGGATATTATTAACTCTCTTAATGCATGCTTGGGGTGTTTGGCCAATCACAATGCATTGTGTCAGCTGGCCAATCAGAGTGTTTTTGTCAGAAAGAGGGTCTTTGCAGAAAATAAAGTGTTTAAGAGAGACAGGGCATAGAGGAGCTACAATAATGTACAGTTTTTTGAAAAATAATGTGTTTTTTGAACATTAGAGCATGTCATCGTGTCCTTTTTACACCAAATATACAAAATCTTTAAAATAGCATCACATGACCCCTTTAAAAATATTATTATTATTATTTGTCATGTGATTTACAAGCTCAAACTGTTTGCGTTAGTCTTATTAAATGCTATGTTACTTTCTAGCAAAACTCCTATAGAATAATAAAAAAGCTAAACCGAGCAGGTGTGTGAAGTGGAGGGCAGATTGTTAACTCAGGATTTGCTCTTTCTCTTACCTCAGATCCATCCTGTTCCAGCTCTACCGCCTCAGTTCACACGTCCACGCAGCATGGGGCTCTCATAAAGTCAGCCTTGAGTACCATCTCATTAAACCACTCACAGGACATGATAGCACCTAACCGTCTACTACAAGGAGAGACACACACTACTGTAAATGAGCTATTGGAGCAGTACAGTATGTAAGTCAAAGTTTCAACTCGAGTCACAAGTTCAAGTTTTGGCTCGTGGATTTTCCCAATTAAGTTGAGATTTATATATAATCTGAAAGCTGAGTAAATAAGTTTTCCATTGATGTATGTCTGAGATAAAACTATTTAATAAATCTGGAATCTGAAGGAGAAAATAAATAAATAAATAAAATAATAAAAATAAAACATAAATCAAAATTGTGAGAAAATCACATTTAAGGTTGTCCAAATTAATCCCAGTATTGCATATTGCTAATCAAAAACAGGTTTTCATATATTTAGGGAATGGAACATGATCTTTATAATATCCTAATGATTTTTGGCATAAAAGAAAAATCTGTAATTTTGACCCATGCAGTGTATTGTTGGTTATACCTGTGCTAATTTTTTTGTGCTCCGGGGTAACAAATAATTTAAGATGTACAAGCAGTAGGAGACACTCTGAAAGACTTAATATGGTTATTAAATAATTTCAACATGAATAGTGTATGAAGTTCTTAAATTGTTAATTTTTACAACATTTGTAAATGTAAAAGTGTGCATTAGATGAAATATAAATACATTTATATTCTAAACAATTCTAAACCAGATTAATGATTCCATATTTCCATAAATAAGCTGTTAATCGGTTTTTAAAAAGCATCAGTACACTGTTATAATATTTGGAAGCATTTTATTGGCATTAATGATCTGCTTATCATTATATAAATTTAATTAGAAAACATTTACAAGCACATTATATCATATTTGAATATATACTGTAAACGTGTGATCTGTTAAGCCATATTTCATGAGTTTGTGCTTCCTCATAATAGTAATAAAGCATTTTTGGCGTGCTATCCAGGGCTCTGCGTGCCCCCCACATAGGAATGCGCGAGACGAGGCGGAGAACGGGAGGAGGAGGGATGCTAGAACGAGATGCAGAAGGGAAGGAGACGGGAGTATTAAGGATAAGTTTGGACTGGATTGGCTAACAAGATGATTAGAAAGTGATCCCAGCCACGACTGATTCATATTCATACGCGCTCTAAACATCACATATAATGTTTGTTAATCACTTATTAATGAATTAAGAATCCCTTAATCATAATATGAACAATCAAATATTTCTTATTTATTTATTTTAAATTTTGTGATTATTAAGTTAAACTTTTAGTATTTAGGTTGTTTTTATGCTATTTTGTTCACTGGATCTGACATAGCTAAATTCGCATCTTGTTTTCCTATTGACTTTTTCCACCTGGCCTTTTTCGCTGTGTTTTACAGTGTTCAACTTTTTAAATCAACAAATTTAATTTGCATCTTTAGCATTTCTTCCCACCTGCACTCGTTTAACCCTGATTAAGGAAACATTGTGCAGATTTACGTCAACAAGTGTGCTTCTCTGTGTTTTTCTCCACGTTTTTTGCAGGGAAATAAACAATACGTTTGGCTAAACAAAGTAATACGGATTGAGTCCCATCTGGTGTGTTCAGAGCGCTGCTGTATGCTAACACTGCTCAAAGACTCTCCGTTAGGCTTCAAACCCAAGAACAGTCAGAATAAAAAAAAAAAGAAACGCTCGGCCGTGTACAGCTCATTTTTTCATCATCATCGTTTGTAGCTTTCATATTGCTGCTGCGCCTTTGGAGGCCTTCCATGGTATTGGATTGATTTCTCTTTGAGACAGATAATTACTCTCTCCGTTTGGCAAAGAAAATGTGTAAATAGCTTTGCGAGTCCCACCCCAGAGACGATGTGTCTTTGCATGCCTTCCATCTGCCAGAGCTCAAGGGTAACAGCTAACAGCATTTAAAACATTACAGGCTATTATACAACCCTGCTCCCCTGAACTAACATCTATCGTCTTAAAATAAATAAAGAAATAGGAGGAAGTACGGCGTGGATTCGAGATTCACAGTGGGTGTTGTATTACAGTTATGGTATAAATAACAAACACTTAATCACTGGTTTTAATGAGAACATCGCTCTTAATGAGCACTTGCTTTTATCATTAATTGTTTGCTTTGAACATTAGGGTGTTGGTATGTGAGGAAATGGACAGTTGCTTCAGGCGGTAGCATGGCTCTCTAAATGAGTTCTGTTGGTGCCTGTGTTTCTGCGCACTTGTTTTTGTGTGTACTGTATGTGCTGTCGTTGTTTTCTTGTCTTGTCTCGTCTAGAAAGATGCTGATAAGCCATTTACAATCGACATTGCATAATGGCGAAAGATAAACGACTGAAGGCATTTTTTTTTTCTGGGAAATCTGGACAGATGCCACTCAAACAGGTGTCTTGAGAAATCACACCTGTCACTTTGACAGCTGTTAGAAAAAAGAATCAAAGAGTAGGACCTCAACCTGTCATGTGTTATGTATTTTTTTTATTATTTTTTTGCCAATCAGTAAAGGAAGGGGGAATTAAAGAGATGGCACCTTTATAAGAAGTGATGTCCAGTGCATGTTACTGCTAATATGACATTTTCTTCACATTTGTGGCATTTTACATTTTTTACATTTTATTCACTAAATGAATGCAATTAATTTTTTTTTCCATGCTGTAATGTACCTGTACCTGAGTTCAAACACCATAGTTTACTGACTTATTACTTTAGTTTTTATTTGGCTATGTTGATATTTGGTATCATTAATAATAGAACTGAGCCCTATTAACGTCTAGTAGAGTAGTGTTGTTTTCCCCTTATATTGAATTGCGTTTAGCCAAAATATTTTTTTTTATTTACATAAATTAACATAAACTTTCTAAATACTTAATAATTATAATAAACACATTAATTATAAACGATTTGTCACTTTGTCACAATACATCTAAAGTGAAAGATAATGCTATGACTGAGCACTGGTAGGCAACAGACAGCAGGTCCAAATGCAGTTTTATTTCAATAATAATCCATAGAGATGCAAGTCCAAAATTCATCACAAAATCAAGGAAGAGTCACAAGAAACACTTGAGGTAACACTTTCAACAACTCACATGGCCAATAGCAGTCCAGGGATTAAAAAAACATGAACAAACAGGAAGTCCAACTTTCTTTTTATCAAACGAACAACAAACAAAAATATGCAGCAGCACAACTCTTTTCAACATTGAAAAAAAGAAATGTTAGGAAATTTTACAACTAATTTCTGAAGGATCGTGTGACATGAAAGACTGAACTAATAAAGGAATACATTCTATTTTATATATAGAAAACATTTATTTTTAAACTGTAATAACATTTCACAAAATTACACTTTTTATTAAAATAAATGTAGCCCTGGTGAGCATAAGACACTTCAACTAATCAAAATCAATCAATCAATGTACAAACAAATGTATTTTGTCAATATAATGAATTCAATGTCTTCTGACCAGTCTATAGAAAGTGAAATGAAACAAAACTTTGTCAAAAAAAAAAAAAAAACTACATTTCTGTTAATTAATACATTAGCTATTTCATTCTTGTTTATATGGTTGTTTTGAGCAGTTGGAGCCCCTGTGGTGGTCCCAGACTCTAGTATGCTCTGGAGTTAAACACTTCCTTCACTAATGACCATCCATGAGAAGTATATTGCCAGACAGGTGGTTGGACTTTCCGGCCAAGCTGGTTTTAACTGATCTGCCAGCTGGTCTCTGTGTCCGATGAGCTGTAAAGTCTCGAAAATCCTCAAAACAGACCAGTCTAACCTTTGGCTAGTTGAAGTTCTTTTCCTCCAGCTTTTAGACTATGTAGAGGGAACTGATGCAAGACTTGGCCAACATACCTGGATGTCTTGTCAGTCGTGACTGATTGCTTGGTGGTTCTTAGATCTGGAATAGGTTCTGAGCAAATGGATGAAGTGACTCTCAAGATTTAAAGGGATAGTTCACCCAAAAATGAAAAATCTTTCATCATTTACTCAGCCTGATATTCCAAACCTGCAAAACATAGGAGATGGTTTGCAAAATATCACAGTATTTTGTCTGTTCAGTGGAACTCATTGATCACCAACAGTCTTTGAAAGAAGAAAGTAAGTCAGGTTTGGAATGAGGTGAAGGTGAATAAATGATGACAGAATTTTTATTGGTTGAAATATAACATTAAGGATTATTTGGCTCTCCTACATCTAAAGGGTTGTTGGTTATTCTTTTTATAGTATTTATCATATATGTTTAATTATTTTTAGCAAAAAATGAACTACAGCTCTATCTCTTGTGCTTTCCTTCCCCCAAAAAGAGGAGTTTATCTTAGGAAAAGAATCTAGTTAAAACATTTGCTTTCTTAGTTGAAGCTTTCTGTTCACACAATAGCATATATACAGTGCCATCTACTGCACAAGTCGGTGTCCTGCAGACCCAACGTCTGAGGAAAACATCTGGAGTAAAACCTACCCCGCATTATAATTCCAGCAGTATTGACTGCCTGGCTAGTATTAACTGTCAGATGCTTTCATGCATTCCAGATTTGTCCATTATTGCTTTATTTTAATACACATTCCTTGTCGTATTGTGCATAATTCAGCAGGTTATTTAGAATATAATACATTCATAGTTTTTTCCTCAGAATGTAATAACTTGCTCTGCCTCTGAAACAATGCAGCTCAACATACCTCCATATAGAAAATAATATAATATAGTTTTATTTATCTATTTTCATTCTTTTTTCTTCTTCTTCAGAATATAATGTTTAGTTCAAAAATATGTCTGGTTATTTAAGAATAATGTAATTCCAGACCCTGATGTTCTTTAAATGTATGGAAACAGATTTCATATTCTGCTAAATTACTTCAACATTTCATTTTTTTAAACACCATAGACTTACGTATGAGTACAACATATTTCATTCAATTAAACACACTTTTATAATATAATTTAATATAATATAATATAATAATAATAATAATATATTATATTCAATATATTATATTATATTATTTTATAGGTTATATGTCAGGTTAAGTATAATGTCATTCCAGACCTGTATGACTCTGAAGTTATGGAAAAGAATATTCTGCTAAATAACTTAATTGGTGATACACAAAGAAAGAAACGGGTTTGGAATGACTATATATATATATATATATAATTATTTATTTATTTATTTTTGAACACCATAGAGTTGCGTACACCAGCTATAGGTTTCACTGGATATGTCTGTATCAGTGTAACACATCTTTGGCAGAGAATATTTCACTCGTCCCATTCTTCTTCAGAATTCCTCAGGCGACATCGGGTTGGATGGGGATCGATCGTGAACTGCAATCTTTAAATCGTTCCAGCGATGCTCAGTAAGACCGATGTCAGAATTTTTGGCAGGGCCACTTGAGACGATTAACCTTTTTTTGCTTTGAAGTCACTCCATTGCAGCTTTTACTGTATGTTTCAGGTGCTATGGGAAGATGAAGTGTCTTTAAAGTGCCAGCGTTCTTGCTGATTGCAGCACTTTATCCTTTGAGATATTTCTGGAGTTTGCTCCATCCATTTTTCCTTCTACCTTTATGAGTTTTCCACGGAAAAGCTTTCCCTCCATCCTTCACTGTTAGGAGGATGATATTCTCGGGGTGATGTGCTGTATTCGGTTTGCACTAAACATAGCGCTTACCACTCAGGCCAAGAAAGTTCAATTTTAGAATCCTAGAATCTTTCCTCAGTCTCTCATGTGCCTTAAGGCGAAGCCCAGATGAGATTTCCGATTTTTTTTTTCTACAAGTGCTTTCTTTTCCCTCATCTTTCCACATACAGATTTATGAACAGTGTGTACTGTTGCTGTAAATACAGAGGGAGGAAAACACCAGGAATAATGTCTTGTTTTGGAACATGCTGTCTGCATAGTTTTAGCACCCAATTCACTAAAGAAATTATGCAAACTAGATAATGGCGCAAACATGACCCAAAAATTGGTGCTGAACTCAATTTGCCATTTGCAAAATCCATGGCACAGCATCACTACACAAATTTCTCTTTTAAATAAAACTCTGTTTACCACCAGCTTTCTTCGGATGCCAGAAGTGTGTTTTTGTAAATTTTCTGCATTTTATAATAAGCTTCATTTACATGGCAAAGAAGCGTGATTGAACTGAAAGGAATGACTGACTTAAATGCTCAGTTCTAATCCAGCACATTTTGTACCTGCTTAAACTGGATTTCTGTTGGTTAGTAAATAAGACTCGGGGGTTTGTGTGGAAATTCTCTCCAGATTCTGTCTGCTTCTTAAGACTTTTACTCTTTTAGAGTTACAGAGTGTCTAAGTAATCTTAATTTCTATCTCTTCTTACATATGATCTGGTTTGCAAGCTGCCCTGGGCATATTCACTGTCATCTTTCTAACTTTTTAAGTTAGATCTCAGTCTGCTTCCTGTCAAAATCTATATTTTCCACTCATTTTTTTCTCATAATCTTGGCTTTAACTTGCATCATGTCTTCACTTCACATCATTTTGGAGGTTTCTAACTAATAATATCACAGATAATTATATAAATATTCCATATATATATATATGGCTGTGATTATGAATGACGGTAAATAACACATATAAAATTGGACATTTTGAATATTTGTGTGTGTGTGTGTGTGTGTGTATATATATATATACACCCACACATATATACGCTGCATATGTATGTTTTTTTAATAAATGTTTTTTATCATTGGAAAGCTAGAAAAAAATATATGTTAGAAAATAATAAAATAAAATGTAAATTTAAAAATAAATATATATAAATATATATATATATTTTTTTACTAAATGTACTATCATTTGAAAGTTTGAGCAATGAATAAATAAATAAAAATAATTGCTCTAAAATTAGTTTCCTATATGAAGATATTTTATTTATTTAGAAATGTATTCCTGTGATAGCAAAGTTGAACAGAAAGTCAAAAACATCTTTTGAAATACTGTAGATGTCATTGTAATATATAAATGTCTTGACTGTTTTAACTAAACTGTTAAAACAGTTAAGACATTTGTAACTAAAGACATACTTTCATTCAGCAAAGACACATTAAATGATGACCCAGACCTTTAAATTATAGTGTATATCAAAGTTGTTGTTTTTTTTCAGGTAGCCTATATGAACAACCTTCATTATATCCGTTGTTTACTTGCATAACCATACAAATTTTGAAAAATATATTTTTGCGAACAAGCTTTCTGAACACTTCTCCTACCTTCTATTGAACAAACAGTTTGTTGCAGTATCTGCTGTATCTGGCATGCCTAAACAAATAGAGAAATGTTTTATTAGCACCGCTACAAAGACTGTTTTTGTACACAGACAACTTGTACAGTCGTCTGTGAAAGTTTGAACAGGAGGAAGTATTTTAACATTGCAAAAAAAATGCTCTGTTAACTTCTCTTTTATAGGAGATGTCAGAAATGGCACCACTCTGCCAATTAAAGAGTAGGACAGCACTGCATTTCCCTTGCTGTGGCAGAATGATGAGTTAGGGGAACAAAACTTCTCAAACTGTTCTTCAGATTGCGGAAGGAGAGGTACTTCTACATTTTATGGCACTTCATCCATAGGTTATGATTACAGTGTCACCTTAAGAGCTACCGGCGGCTAGCCTGCACATCATGTCTCTTGTCACTTGGCCTTATGGGTATTTCCATCCTCGTGCATATTTTCACCAAGTTAAGCTAAGAAATTGATGTATGATTTGACAGTAATTGTTATTTAAACAAAGGGAGACGTACTGTATCCGTGAGACAGGCTGAGGGGAGACCGACGATATCACTGCCCATCATTTACCACTTATTTTTTTCTTCTGTAGAATGGTCATGTGTGAAAGCAGAACGTCTGCTGGTGGTCCCACATCTCCCCCTGTGGAGAGCATGTGGTACTGCAACTGATGCACTGGGGAAAAAGTTAAGGTAAGTTTCAGCAAACTCTCGAACTGTACATCATATTTCTGCATATGATGCAATCACAGCGGTTTTTAAAGGAATGCATTATGCAACTTCTCTGTATAATCCATCCCTTGATAGTTTAGATAAGTACGAATTATAGTTTCATGATGCAATTATGAAATAAATCATTCTCCAATGTCCCCACTGAGCAAAATGAATTACAGGATCTGGTACGAGTGTTTGCATTCGCACAGCTGTGATTAATGGTTTTGATTAGAGCTAAGTCATTGTAAGGCATGCAGTCATTTACATACTTTGCTAACTGATATTTTATACCTTTTAAAAATAAACAATCTTATGAGGATGACGGAGTCAGGGGCTTATTACTTTTTAATTTAATTAAGAGTGCTATTCGTACATTTCGGCTCGTAACGGTGTAGATAAAGCAGGTGTTATTCATTAAAGTGATTTCTTTCTAAGAAATATTAATATATAAATGTGGAGGCAACCATTGGAAAGCAAATATTTGACTTAGATGGAGTTCTGGTGTGTTAAGGAATGGCATAAGGGCTAAAAGTGACTCTTGAAGCCAAACATTTGTTTAGAACTACAGGCTAATTGTCTATACATCATGTATAAGTTTGTGCAAGTTAAATAAAATGGCAAGCATGTAATCAAAATGAACCACTTTTGCTTTCTCAAAATTAATTTCTGGTGTTCCTTCGTGGTTTAATGCTCATTCTACATTTTTAATGTTCATTCTGCTTTTCCAGTATGCCACTGATAAAATAGGCAAAATAATTAAAGTTAATTACGGCAATCATGATGTCAGCGAAATGTATACTGATTACACTCCAGTGGAGCGTGGTTTTAATGACCCTTTCTGCAACAGTGGGTGTTTCAATGTGCAAAAACAAAGAATCAGTTTGATCAATACATGAAAACATTTTACAGGTTGCATATAAATGATTCAGCTGGTTCTGGGTTTTATTCAAAACTGCACAAGCAGGTTAACGAATAATCAGTCGTTTACATATGCATCATTTTGAGGTTGCTTATTTTGCAGTTTCACTGAGCAGGGTAATCGATCAGGCCAAACGCTGTGTTTCAGTTTCCATTCATTTGAAATATATGATCTTTTTTATGGGAGGGTGTTCCACATGGATCGGTTATCGGTCCGTATTTGTTTTCCTTCTGCCGCCTTTAAGACCTCTGCTTGTAGTTCGGCTGTTTCATTCTCATTAAAATATAGTTCTTCTTCTGCTCTGTTGCATAAGAAACAAAGATTAATCATTGATGAAGGGAATATGCTCATGAAATCACTGTCAAATGATCACCGTTAAGAACAAGGACACTGTGATAGAGTTTCCAGAAGTAAAAGCGCACCCCTGAACCTCCTAATCAAACACAGATTTTCTGAATGCCAATTACCAGCAGACCATGCAAATCAGTCTGTAGAAGAGAGTGACTTTCTATTTGCTGGCCTGTGTTAACCTCTAGAGAATACAATCTGTCCCCAGGGAGAGATGGGAAGTTAATGAAGTGAATGGCTGGATAAGTAGTGAAGCTTGGTATCATGCTCTCTCTCTCGCTCTCTCTCACACACACACACACACACATGTTGATATTTGTGGTTTATGGGGACCATGGGTATAATGGTTTTTATACTGTACAAACTGTATGTGCTATTGCCCTACACCTACACCAACCCTACCACATACAGGAAACTTCATAGATTTATAGATTTTCAAAACAAAAACACCATTTAGTATGTTTTTTAAGCCTTTTGAAATACAGGGACATTTATAAACCACCTTCAAATTGTAATACCTCTGTTATACCCATGTCATGAAACAAATTTGTCTCTCCCTAAACCAAAAATACCAACACACACACACACACACACACAAATACAACAAGTAAAGAGTTGACTGTTTCTTTTGGGAGACTAAAACTTTATACACGGTGCACTTTCAGATTTAAAACTTTGCAGGATGTTTTCATTCACTTGTTGGAGTTGTTACACACTGCATAAAATGTCATTTAAAAAAATGGAGGCACTTTAATGTTTTTTTACCTTGACAGTCGACACAATATAAATTTTACAGTACGTATTTTATTCCCCTTTATGTTGGTAAGACAAACCAACAGTTTAGTTTAGCACCTTTGTCTATATCAGGGGTAGGCAACGTTGATCCTGGAGTGTTGATGTCCTGCAGAGTTTAGCTGCAACCCTGAAACCTTGAAGACCTTGATTAGCTTGTTCAGATGTTTTTGATTAGGGTTGGAGTGAAACTCTGCAGGACATCTACACTCCAGGACTGACGATGCCTACCCCTGGTCTATATATAATGTATAAGTTTGTGCAAGTTAAATTAGTAAAAGTAAAATAGCATTTAAAGTCAGCATGTAGTCAAGTATAAGTAAGTGAATATATATATATATATATATAACAATAACACTAAAAGCATGATTTGCAACAATACTGGTGAACCCAGCTTGATAGAATTACGTCTTGTATAAAAAGCCATACTGTCCTGTGAAACCTAACAAACAGTACAATGTCCTGGCAGGGGATCTGACGCGAAACACCTGATTTTGCATTCATCACATGATTGATAGCTCTTTGTATATACCGCTACCCTACAATGCCTGCTATCAAAGAAAAGAGCTCCTTTCATATGTATTACATTGTTTGGATTTTTAACAGAGGAGTATGAAATTAATCACTAATGCAGTTTCCCCTTTGGTTTATGTGTGTGTTTCTCTCTCTCCCGCTGGTATTTCTTCTCAAAGGTAATTAAATGTGGTGAGTCTGCTAGCTGCTAGCTGAGATGCCAGCGGTGGACAGTGTTCGCCGTAGGCACACGTGTCACCAGAGCAAGATTGAGTCTAATGTCCTTGGAGTAACTACAGTACGGACCCACAGGGAGCGGATTGAGCTGGTTATTATCCTGGCGGAGACAGGCCTCTGATGAACTTTCGTTTGTACACAAGAGGTACGCTGCTTGCCTAATACTTTATCATGAGGGCATGCTTTTTTATGGAGAAAATCAAAATGTTTCATTAGGCTTGAATTAGCTGTGCCCTTGACTCCAATTGCATAACATGAACACGTACAAACACACTCATACTTACAGTTCCCTGGGCACTGTTGAAAGTTACCTTGAGATGTCAGCAGAGCCGGGGCCCCTGGAAGCATTGATTGCTCCTTAATCTGCAGTCTCATGTGCCTTCCAGTTAACTCCCTCACTCTGTCTCTCTAGCTGTGCTGTCGCAAAGCCATTCATCGCTAATGGCTGCTCATTTCTCCTCCTTTCTCACATTCTTTTTCTCCGGAAGTGACCAGAAATCATTTTATGACTAGCATGTTGTGGGCTTCTGTTTCGCTATTTTTTCATATACTTGTATATACTTTCATGTACTTGTATGTATTTAAGTATATCAAATATATTAGATACTGTATATTTGTTTATATAGAAAAATATAAAAAATTTGTCTTTATTTAAAAAAAAAAAATATCATGATCTCAGATCAAAGAGACCTTTAAAAAGGTTAAAATGACTGAATCTAATGGCGCTTTTCCACTGCACAGTACCGGCTCGACTCAGCTCGCCTCGGCTCGACTCGCCTCGGCTCGACTCGGCTCTGTTGGTTTTCCACTGTGTAAAAGTTGTACCTGTACCTCCACGCGAAAC
>JAUCMS010000001.1:19804901-19822470 GCA_032357445.1 Enteromius radiatus
TATATTCCATGTTATTATCACATCCTGTTAATATACAACAATACTGGTATCTGTCACCATTTATAAGTAGGCTAAATAGCTAGGTACTATTTACAATTTGAAAAGATCTGCTACTTTTACATAACGCAAATTAAATGGCTATTAGTGGCACATCTATAGAAATGGGCTGATTTCATTTCCACTGTAAACAGCATCTATGGCAGAGGGTTGTTCTCACAGCGCTGTTCAGTGCTCGCCTGATCGAGACGAGTAAAGTGCATTTGATCTGAGCTTGCGCTGTGCTGTCTTTAGACAGAATTACGGTCCGCGCAGCGCGCTTCACTGCTGTATTTGGCCTGTGGCTGGTTTGGACACCTCTGCCATAGATGCTGTTTACAGTGTAAATGAAATCAGTCCATTTCTATAGATGTGCCACTAATAGCCATTTAATTTACGTTATGTAAATGTAGCAGATATTTTCCAAAACGAGTCTTTTGTTCTGCATTTTTTCTCAAATATGAAGGGTATTATTCCTCAAAATTTAACTACTTTTTTCTCCTTATTTAACAACTTTTTTCTCGAAATTTAACGACTTTAATCTCGTAATTTAACGAGTTTATTCTCGTTATTTAACGACTTTTTTCTCGAAATTTAACGACTTTAATCTCAAAATGATTACATTTTTTTTATTATTGCTTGGCCCTAATCCTCTTCCGTAAAAATTTAATTTAATTTAAAAAAAGTATGTTTTGTTTTTCTTTTTTTCCCCAAAGACCAATTGAATAGAAAAAGTTTATGAACTCTTGAACAAGTTTTTTTTTCCTTTTTTTTGAAGAGCACACTTTTTTTCATTATTTTTGTTTTGTTCTGTTTTATTTAATTAATTTATTAAGTTGTTTTTTTTTTTTTTTCCATAAACAACTCTTAAAGGAACCGTATGTAAGAAATGTATTGTAATAATCATAAAATGACCCTGTTATGTTCAACAGGCATTAAGAAATCATGTTAATTTCAAGTACTCATATTGCTGACAGCAGTAGTAGAGCCTGGATATTCTTGTTTAAAAAGTGCAGTTGCAGCCATCATCTGATGTTTATGTTGTCATGTCATGTTTTGTTCTGGCCTGAAGCGCCACCCTCCATCTATCTCCCAATCACAAAGTCAGTAGCGTTTCGGCATCCAGGTTGCCTGCTCTGCATTAATTGACACGGCTGCAGGAGCTACTAAAAAAATGTCTTACATTTCGAGTATGAAACCTAAAAGACGGCGAAATACGGCGTGACAAAGTGAAATAAGACAAGGGTTTGCATTAGAGAAGCATTTGAATGATGTAGACGGATAAAAGCGGAGAAGAACTTGAAAACAGAACGTAGCAGCCTAAACATTCCTGGATCCTGCAGCTTATCTGGCAACCTCTAGTCAACAGGGAGAGGAGACACCGCTCAACAGTATTTCGAAAGTGATTGCAGTACCAGTGCAGTACCATTTTTTACATAGTTTCTTTAAGATTAATTTTGGGCATCAGGTCTGAGTTCAGTGATGATAGTGCTAATAGCGCCTCACATAAAACTACTTCCTGCTCGAAGAACCTCTTTTTTTTCCCCCTTTTTCTACCCAAGCTTCATTAAATCTCTCATTTACTAAATGACTCCTGACTTATTTCTGCGTCGCTCTCACCTTCTGTCTCTCTCATTCCTTATTTCTCACCCTTTTAAAATTAGACCATTCCATGAATAATTACTTTCTTTATGAATTGTACCAGGGTCAGTCAGTCTATTATACTTTTTTAATAAGGCTATCTACACATTATACTTTGAACACGCCACCCTTGAATAGAGATTTATGAGGATCTGCAGTGAAAGGTCCATTGCAGATTCAAGGTAGGTTTGGGCGAGGAAAGAAAAAAAGCTGAAAAGGTGCTGCTTAGGCACCCATGCGTGGACATCCACAAAGTGAAGATATCCCCTATCGTCTGTGATATAATATCTCTGGCCCATAAGTGATCTAGTGGATGGATTACTAATGACCTTCTCTATACTGAGTCTTTATGGCGAGGAATCACTGCCTGAAAAATATAGATGACTCTGCATTTTAATATTGGAGGATATGAGCCATCTTCTCATATTCGATAATGGCTGTTCTCTGTTATGACCAAATATATGGCCAGAATTATCCATGACCTCAGAAATGCTATAAGAGATGTAAATGTGCAGTCTCTTGTTAAGCTAATCTAATGAGAAAGACACTTTTTCTGCTACTTTCTATCGTTGCTTATGAAAGAGTATTTACTGTATGTGCTTAGGTCATAACCTAGTATTTCATTTCAGGACAAAATTTGAGATTTTCTGATCAAGAACAATCTCTGTGGGCTAGTAAAATAACAGGTTTTTGTCAAGAGTTAAACAGGCCAACATTGACATCTGCTGGAGACCATAAGAAACTCTTGTCAAGATGCTCCTTTTGTCCACCATCCTTTAGATTTTCAAAGGGCTGAAAGTAGTATTTGAATAACTGAGCCTTTTCTTCTGGTTAAGAGACAAAGGTGAAGCAAAACATTAATTATAGCTGACTTTTCCGCGACGGAGACTGAAAAGCATGCATAATGTAAGAAAAAGGATGTACCTGGTCTAAATGGGTAGCTGTTTTGTCTGGTTTCCCTTCTGTCAGCTGTTTGTCTGGTAACAGGAAGAACTCGGCTGCTGTTGGCAGTCCAGGCAAAACAGTGACCAACAGCTGCTCTGGATTCACTCCAGTCGCCTGAAGACCAGCAAACAGACTCTTAGAGATACAAACAGGGTTGGAGGAATACAAAAATCAAAGGAAAAAAGACAATGCATTTAACTAATATTCTTTTGAGATCCACTTTCCCCCTATAAAGTTATACTGTATATCATTGTAAATGATTAGTATTGTGATTATCCTTATTATTCAGATATTAATACATATGTTGTGAATTTATTCATTGTATTAGTATTAGTATTATTACTATACAGTTATACATACTTTAATTATATTGTTTTTATGAATTATTATTATACACATATTAATGTGTTTATTCAGCAAGAATTATCTTGTAATTGTGTCAATTGTATAAATTAAAAAGAGGATTACTTGATCAAATGTGACAGTAAAGATTTCTAATAATTTTCTAACAAAAGAAAATCTAATAATTTATTTTTTCTATTCATGAAAATACTGAAAAAAGAAAACCACAGTTTGGACAAAATTATTAAGCTATATTTGACAATAATTAAATCAGATGATCATATTACAAATATTTCTGATGTGACACTGAAGACTGGATTGATCGCTGATGAAAATTCAGGAATAGATTTGATTATAATAGAAAACATTTTTATAGAATGTATGTTTTAAAGTATTTTTGGTCAAATAAATGTGGCATTAGGGACTAGGGATAGAAGTATATATTTGAGCCATTCCAATGGTATCTGAAAAAAATATGTAAAAACATACATTTATGTGGCCCTAAACCGCAAAATCAGTCATAAGGTTTAATTTATTGAAATTGAGACATACATCATCTGAAATATTTGGAAACCTGGAATCTGAGGGTGCACAAAAAAAAAAAAAAATTAATAAATAAAAAAAGTAAATCCTGAGAAAATCTTTGTACTGTAGTTGTCCAACTGAAGTTCTTAGCAATGCATATAATGCATATTATTAATAAAAAAAATATGTTTTGCTATATTTACAGTAGAAAATATCTTCATGGAACATGATCTTTATTTAATATCCTAATGATTTTTGTCAAAAAAGAAAAATCTATAATATTGCCCCTTACAATGTAGTGTTGGTTATTGCTACAAATATACCCAGTGACTTAAGACTGATTATGTGCTCCAGGGTAACATATATAAAACTTTTAATGAATTTGGAAACAAAATTTCCTGTTAGCTGTCTCAAGAATACACGATTACACCGCTGTAATGCATAAAAAAAAAAATGAAAATTTCAACATCATTTACTCCCTCGTGTCTTCTAGATGGGTTGAACCAGATTTGACATCATGTCACACATCATTGGTCCCCACTCTTGCAACAAATGGATTCCTCGCTATTTCCCCTTCTGTGTTCCCCAGACCAAAAATGGTACAGGTTTGAATGGAAATGAGGGTGAGTAAATAAAGTCAGAATTTATAAGTTTTGGTGAACTATGCCTTCCAAACAGAATATAAATATATCAAATTCTCCTTGATTCGTATTACAAGGTCACAACGTCCACCTCGTTCCTGTCCATATGCCCGGTGCAAAACTCATTACACACATTACCACTAACCAACTAGAGCAGAACACGCATATGGCTCACATGAGAACTGTTATTCTCAAGTGTCATATTCCATAAACATCCATAAAGAACGTCTCCATGTTCAGTTATAACGGCCTGTAGAAAATGCCACGGGGGAAGTGCAGGAGAACACTGATGATTATTTCGGTCTGTTGTGCCATATGTTTGAATAAGCTTTTTCTGTCACGGTGGTGTTTTCCTTCCATCAGTGAAGGAGAAACTAGAAGCCAATTTCACAAATGTGTCAACTTGAGTTCTTCAAGCAAAGTGTTGAGCGTGAAAACCCACCAAAGCTCCAGACCACACTTGCATTTGTACAGTGTTAATACCTAGAATCTGTATTTTTACTCTGAACATCTAAATGTCCTTTCAACAGGTTTCCTTAAACTGGCTCAACTGTTCAACTGAGAGGCTTTAGTTTTCATTTCTATAACCATGAAACTGAATTCTTTATGAAGATGTCATTGCTGACATGTCTCAAATAAGGCTCAAAACACATCTGGAAGCATCAGAAGCCATCACATTTCTGAGAAACACATCCATTAGTGGTTAATTGCATCTTTTGTGCTTAAGATCTATACACGGAGTTATAGAAGACCTTGATGATTGTTTGGTAAAATAATTAGCGATTTGTCTTTGTTCTTGATAGAAGTGGGTCATCTTATATTGTGTATTCTATAGACATGGAGGTGGCTATATCCTTCAATGAGAAGAAAGACTATTTAAATATATGTATAGCTACTTGAACTTTATAGATGACCTCAAAGGAAACAGACAGGGTTGCCTCTTCATGCTTTATTATGCGGTAAAGCATTACATATTGAACCCTTTAATGTTCAGCTGTGTGAAAAGTGAATGTTTTTTTGTCAAATTGTATATGGTTTGAACTCACCTGCACCATTGAGGCTTTAATGACTCGACTCACATCAAGCCTCCATTCAGCCACATCAGGGTTGTGATCATCCAGATTAGATGAAAAGGCAAGAAGATGCGATCTGAAGTATTCTGTAGTTACAAAAAGAAAAAAAAAACAAGAAAAAAAATCGTACAATTATTATTAGTTTAAGACTACATTTTGAGTCCATTTTAGTGAAATGGAAAAAAATAAGTGATTTCTGAATAAATAAAAAAAAAATATATATATATATATATATACCTTGTATGCTTAACTACAATAGTTAAAGTGTTAATGTTTTCCAAATGCATCATGCACCAAATAAACAATAATCATATTTATCATAAGTCATATTTAGAAAGTGTATTGCTAAAATATGAAGCTGTCTTCAATACCTAGCAGTCTGTTTGCTTCTTGTGTTTACAACTCACCGTGGACAGCAATGGTTTTCCTGTCTTGCAGGATGGTATTCCCAGCAGACACCTGTACAGTGACAACGCTGATTCCCTCTCGAGAGAACGTGAACGCCACACTCCCCTCCAGCGTGATCACGGGCTGTGAATACAGTTTGAGAGAGACTCTCAGGAGGATGCCCTGTCAGCGCAGTTGCAGTGAACATGCCAACTTTATTTACATGGACGTTTCTGAGGCAAACACACACACACACACACATACAAACAGTCTTGCACAGGTGTCTAGTGAGTCACACATGGAGACTTTACCTCAGAATTGTTCCCAAACCACCAGATATAGGTGACCGTTCCCACTTGGCTTGGTGAGAGAACCACAGTCAGATTGACTTCTTTATTTTTCACTGCCACAAAAGGGGCGGAGAGGTGAATAGACTCCAGTTGACCTTCGCCGAGAGAGAAAGAAAAGAGAGAAGTTGGTTGGTCGAGCCAAAGTGTTTGTGTTTTGCTAGTTCTCAAATCTTGTTCAGTTCCTCACATTTAAATTTAGTTTGGGATTTACTGACAACTCACAAATTAATGAACACAGATGTAGCATCTCATTTACATATTGACAGACGCAATATAGCATACCAAGTGCAGCGCAGCATTTATTAAGCAATAATAAATAAGTAAGTTAAAAAGAAGGGTTGCAATAGTTTTAATAGATCTGGTATTGGGTCACTCCTAGCTGAGGGTTCCAAGTCTTTTATTTCCTGAAGCAAATCCAAAATAACACGTGTGGAAAAGTCTAATAAAGACACAAAAGTCGTTGCGTGATTCGTTCTAATACTCTCCTCCCATAAATTTGAAACTTTAAAATCTATATTCAATAAGGCCAAAAATAACTTTTTCCGTGCCTTTTCAGAGTTAATTTGTCACTGTTCGTTTTTAATAGAAACTGGCAGTACTATTTTAACACAAAAAGATGGTTTGCACAAACTGTTAGTAAAACTGGTCCTTAAAGTTATAGCACAATTTAAACATCCTCCAAATGATATGTATAATGACATATATTCATTCATTCACAAATACTTATCATAGGAACACAGAGCCATCTGCGTATGCATTTCAGCTCATGCTCCAGAGGCCCTATTTGCTTTGCCTGGCACGACAGGATTGACAGATTGGAAGTGTTTCGTCTCCCTGATCAATATGTCACTGCGGAGGCATCTGTCTGCCTGAATGTAGCAGGGGTGGCAAGTTCACTGAGTAGGTGGACATGAGAAAAAGGAACATTTGAATCAAAATGCTTAGATAATATCTGATATTTTATCAGCTTCCACTAGCATGGACACAGACTACAACCACAAAAAAAAAGCTACCGAAACTCAGGCCATCTGCTTGTAGAATGTGTTAAAATAGCGCCTTCCAACATCATTCCTGCATAGGATAGAGTTGTCTGTAAAGCCAGAATTTTTGATTATTGGCATCAAGTCTAATCCATATTCTGGCCAAGAACCACCCACATAGACAGGAATAGGCCATTTGACCAACATGTGAAATGACCAACCGCATTCTGCAAAGTGCAAGTACATCTGAAATCTATGCTTTTTAATGATTTCTCACAGTCTGTAGAGACAGCATGAAGGCAATTCAGTAATTGGATTAACTATATTAAACGGCAGTAATACTATAGTAACGTGTGCTGCACATTGTCATAAGACGTTTTAGTACTGTAGCTAGTACAAAGTGACAGTAAACATAAAATGATCTAACTAAATCAAGAGTCATTTGTTTGGAAATCGGATGGATTACACCATTGGTGTGGTTTTCATTTACTAACAAGGTAAATGAAAACGTTTTGTGCCGTAAAGAATCAAGAGAATTAGAGTATAATATTGCAAATTGTTGTGTACTAGGTCTCTAAATCTTCCTTAAATGACAATTTTACACAATAATTTATTACACAGAATTTACTTATTATTTTTATGAAATACTACCCATAATGTGTTCAATTCTCTAAAAGTGGTCATATACCACTTTCATGTACCAGGTTCTTTAGGGTCTTAATGAAAACACTGTAATATAGTTTGTTTAAAATTTCTCAATGGTAGTGTAAAAAAAACCCATCCATTTTACCCTGTCAAAAACAGCTCTTTTCAAAACACTCTGTTCTGTGTACTTCCCCTTTAAATCATCATGAGTTCTGCTGACCCCGCCCCTTTTTTCCGAGGTGCTCTCAGAGGATGTGCCTTATTCATAGTCCTAGACGCTGAACTTGCTAATTAGAATATTATTAGGAAAGGTGATTCATCAAAATACATTTTACTGACTGCTTCTGTAAGGTAAGGCTGGATCATGAATGCTTCGCGCAAACAAACGCATTTAGGTAGATCAAGGGCACATTCAGAACCAAAGGTAAGTTAACATTAATCCTCTGCGTCTTCAGCCACTCAGATGTCAGGAGTAAATAACTACTGCTATGTTCATTATTACAATTAACACCTAAATCACTTAGGAGTCATGCTTGTCTCTGCATCTCTGACTGAGGTAAGACACCAGTCCAGTCTGTGTGACACGCTGCTGTCAATCAACAATCATGGGAGGAGGCTTCGACCGTGTGACATCACACACTCAGACGGTTTGATTTGAGAGAGGAGAAAACATTTAAGGACATTACAAAAATAACACTGAGTGGATTTTTATCATTATATGGTGGTTGTGTACATAAACTGCCAACACACATTTAATTTCAAATAACTTGTAAAATTGCATCTGGCATTATATGACCCCTTTAAAAGAATTCAAAAGAGCATTTGTTTGGAAATTGATTGGACTACACCGTTTGTGCGGTATGGTTTTAATTGGCTAAAAATAACTGATTCCTAATTCTAAGTTACATTAAGTAAAGCTCACCAGACCTGGATGATATTTTAGGTCCTTGGGGCCTTCATCATAGACTGAAGTGTCTGTCGGCAATAACTAAGAGGGATGATTCCAATCCCGTGGTCCAGTTAGAGACTATAAGCTTGAAATCTAGATTGCTTAATGTGGAGTGCAATACGACCAAGGCCAAATGAGATTTTTCTGGTCAATAAAGCATAAATGAGTTCAGAGTGCTCAGACCCTGAGGGTCTTTAAAATACATTAAGGATATAAAAGTAGAATACTACATGGCTGTCTGTATTGTGCATATTGTTACTCGCCCTCCCATATCTTGACTTACACGTAATGTGTAGGAAGAGGAGCACAGTTTCAGAGCCCAGACTGTTCTCCGCCGTCGCTGACACTCGGTAGATTCCCACGTTCTTGTAGATGTGTTTAATGCCATCCTCAATAGAGCTCACGTTTGAGTAGGTGAAAGCATTTCCATCGCCGAAATCCACTGTGATGCTGGTTTTCGATCCATCACCCTGAAAAAAAAAAGGGTAATAATCATTGAGTCCAGCTTTATAAACCCACACAAAACCAGGCTGGTGAACAAATGCTCTTTATTCAGAGAACTTCCTGTTATATCTGTGAATTGTTCTCTTTTTTTAGGCAGAAAGCAAAAGTGTTCCTGACTACGATGCTGGCAAAGCTCTGAGTGCGATTCATTCAGCTGTCAGTTCATCTGCTTTGGAGGAGGTCTTGTTTGTCCCAGACCGCTGATCTACCATGGGAAAACATTGCTCTTGTGCAGGCAAGATGGTCTCTCACGATTTCTCAAAATCTCAAGCTTACTATGCCCAGTTTATGGTGGATGTGGGTTATCTCTGTACTTTGGGATTTAGTAAAATACTGTAGATACATTTTAAAGGTCACACTTTAGTTTAGGCACCAGTTCTCACTAAAACTACTATTGACTTTTGCCTCAATAAACACATGATTTGCTAGTTATTAATAGTTAATAAGGTAGTTCTTACATTTAGGTATAAGGGATATAAAATATGGTCATGCTTTTTGAATGTGATTATGTAATGTGTGAAGCTGTGGACATGCATAACAGAGCTAGAATAATTGTCTCATTAACCCTTTTTCGCACAAGTAAAAAAGTGAGTGTAAAAACTTTTTTGGGAATCACTTGTTTCTGATGTGGTACTTCAAAATGTGCATGGAAACATAACTAATAACTATTAGTTTTCATAAGCAGTCAGAAGGGATGAGTCTGAGGAACGTGAACAGAATAGTCAGAGTTTTCGTTTACTGACCTTACTGCCATTTAAGTCTTCGTCTTGTCTTAGTCATGGGAAAAAAAAGTGTGTCAACGAACATTTTTCCATCATGGTTTTCATTAATGAAATTAACACTAGAACAGACCGAGGGGCAAACTCACATTCCCTAAAAGATAATCATTGATTTTGTGACAGTGCAGAAAACACTGAATATTTCTATACCTCCTCCAGGAAGACGAGGAAGGTGACGTTGGTGGCAAGAGTAGCCGTTAGCTTCCCTTCACTGGTCACTAAGTGAAGGCCGTGAGGGGCCTGGCTAGGGCACAGCTGTCTACGAGCCGTGTACTGCTCTATCACTCCTCCGGTGCAGTTATTAGACACCACCTTTCTGTACCTGCACACACACACAGATCATAAGACAAACATTTAGAAACCAGTTTTGAAGCTCCAATACAAAATGATCATACATTGAAATTCATTAGTCTGATTATCCGCAACAGTGCAAACACATACAACATTTTTAAATGAGTCATGCATCAACATTATGTGAGGAAGCAGATGGCAAACGTGTTTAATCGAAAATCTCACAAACACATTTAGTACTGGTTTACTATCTAAATGGGAACACTTAATGTTTAGATGAACGCGTCAAAAGAGATCTCACCCGGTGCTGTTGAGGAACGTGTGTTCTGTAGTACAGGTCCGAGACATGGAGGATGGGAGGAACCAGAACGCTGGAGTACATTTCCCATCAGCCCTTCTCTCAAAGCCATAATCACTGTAAAAGGTTTGACTCAGTTTAACAGTCATCAGTTTGAAAAAAATAAAATAAAACAAAACAGCAAATAACAAGCTGTAAATAAACATTTAAACAAAAGGTAATACAATTTAAGTTTGTAAAATCCATGTGTTACTTGCAATTTCTTTGAAATTATTTGTGAAATTCAAACACAGACCAATTCGTATGTATTTTACGAGGTGGCTAATTGCTACTAATTTGAAATTTACTCAATTTACCACTATGATTTTG
Source organism: Enteromius radiatus (assembly GCA_032357445.1). Taxonomy (NCBI): domain Eukaryota; kingdom Metazoa; phylum Chordata; class Actinopteri; order Cypriniformes; family Cyprinidae; genus Enteromius; species Enteromius radiatus. Next base: position 19,815,657 of record JAUCMS010000001.1, read on the forward strand.
TTCGATTTGTCTAAAACCCCAGTGACGGGTAGGTTTAGGGGCGAGGTTAGATGTATGTCATTCAGGTCATACAGATTTGTACGAATTAGCCACCTTCAGTCCAAGTGTCACCTACATTTTCCTTCTTCAAATAGACTTAACCTTTTTTGTTGCTGGCAAGTCAAGAAAAGTCTATAACTAGACATTTTAAATATAATAATAAAGATAATTGCATGCATTAAACATTCTGTATTTCTATGCAGTGATATAATTTGTAATTTCTATCAAATTATAAACATTGTGTAGCAGCCAGCAGTGCTAGCATCTCTCTTTCATGTTAACATTTAACAAGCAACCCAGAGAAAGACATATCTTTGTATTCAAATGCATGAAAATCTTTGTCAGCATGAGAAAGAAAAAAAAATACTTTCGGCATCCACTTTTCTATTAATTAATTTATTTTTAGACCTAACTGTCAGACAACAGAAGCCAAAGTTGTTTGTCCTACAATGCAACTCAACAGCCCAATCAAGAAAACAAATGACACTAATTACCATGACAAGCTACACAGATGTAGCCAGCTTGCGTTAGTAAACGTGCAGCGTTTCATTCCCTGATTAACAACTTTCACACTTTGTTCCGTACGGCCTCGAGGGGCCTGCAGATTTGGACATTTCCAGAACAGTGACATTAATAACTTTGATAATTCAGGGGGAAATGAGGATAGAGGCCACATTACATGACGAGAAAAGACTGTTAGGAATACAAATGGAGGGTTTAAGCCACAAAGCGTGGGGTGTGAAATACTACAGAAGATAGGGCGGTGACAGACGGAGACTATTGAGGTGCCAGGGTTTTTTTAGGAAGTAACACATGTCTGTCTCCATTTGGCTCCATTCACACAGCTTGACTAGTTTCCACTTAGCAGAGATCTTCTTCAAGACAATTACTGCAACTCTTCTGAAAATGCAGATCTTATGAGGACTAGCCACGACTTCAATGCAGAAAATTCCATTGCTTAGAAGTTGCTTTTTTACAGCTAGAGAGACTTAAAGTTAAGTTTTCATTTACTGTACAGTAGGTGTCAACTTTGTCACAGATTTTTCTTCAAAAATGTATTTTGAAACAACTGTTGACATACACAAAATGTTTGGAGACGATTCATTTTCAATTTCTTCTAATTAGCTGTTTCTTTAGATTTTTTTATGAAAATAAATTAAATGTAAAAGTAAAGCATTTATTAATTTATGAAATTTCAATATTATAAATTTATTTACCGTCACTGTTTTTGCTGAATTAAAATGTAAAAAAAAAAAAAAAAAAATTGATTGGTAAATGATGTGTTACTTGTATTAATTATTTAAAGTGCCCCTATTATGGATTTAAAATGATCTTTCATGCTGTCTAGAGTAATGAATTAATACATCCAGCAAAGTTTTAAATCTGAAAGTGCACTGTGCATTAAGTTATTGTGTCTTAAAATAAAGAGTTGACTCTGAATCAAACGAGTCATTTTTCAAACGAATCCCAAGTCGTTTTGTGCTCACCCAATTGTTGGTCTTTTCTCTTTGGTCTGGATGAAAATGCAAATTCATTCCTTACCAATAGGTGCCACTTTTGGAGCTTTAAAAGCTCATGAACACTGCTTCAAATGAAATCGACCAATCACCAAAGGAGTTTGGAAAAATAAACCGTTGAATCGTTTTGGAATCGTCAAACAAATAAGGTAAAAATAAATGCATATTATAAGACAATGAAAGTGTTTTTTGACCTAGTTGTTGGGACTCCCAACTCCAAAACATGAACCTTTCATTACTCATAATAGTGATTTTGTTCATAATAAATTTTCATCAGAGAATCCTTCAGAGAATTTAATTCATCATAATAGTGATGATTCATAAAAGATGACTTTTATTATCAATCAGATAATTAAAATCAAAAAACTATTTTGCTGTGCTTTTTCAAACTGACACTGTTTGAGCAGTATGTAGTTTTAGAACAGAGCGTGAATCTTTGAGGAAGGTGCTTGTTTACTTACCACTCAAAGTCCGACTCAGTGCAGTCACATGGCTCGGATATCATGGTGACAGAGTAGGTTTTACCCATAACACACCTCGCTATGGGTTTCAGCTTTCGGTAGACTCTTTTGACTCCCATGAGACAGCGTTCCCCCTATAAGCAGGATTTCAACATATACATATATGCATACACAAACACGCACACAAATATTTTCTACAATAAAGTTGGTATATGGTGTTCTCGTTCAGGTTTATTTCAGTTCTCGCATGAATAATTCATAACAATGAAGCATGTGTGCATCACCCTGAATTTACAAAAAAATAAGAGACTGGAAAGAAGACGAGAGAAAATTGGTAAGAGAGAGAGTGGAGAATCTTTCCACTCCTTGTACTTGGTTGTTCCATATGTCATATCTCACATCCAAACTCTGTGGGGTTCATTTAGTCAAAGATTATAGGCCTCTCACTCACATTTCATATTACACTTTTTTCCTAGTCTTTTGTTAACATGCTTCCTGTAAATTAGTGCTCCAAAAACTGCAGATTTGTGCTAGCTAAATGGGAAATAAAACTGTTTTACAGCTGCGGTCCATCGCTGGTCATGTCCTCTTTTTTGGATTTCATATTTATCAGATTAACCGGTGCAGAGCGGAGCAATCAAACCCCACAGCACAGGACAGTTCAAACTGATCGCATCAGCATAGTAGTAAGCAGCCCAAAAGCTGAAGTTTATCCATACAAACTTTGACATTGTTCTGTCGACTTCTGTTGTCTTCAAGTCTGCTTCAGCATCTCAGAGTTTGTAACAGAAATAGAAGGCTTCAGGTTAAAGTAGGACAGTCTACTGCCATGTCCTTACAACTAATAAACGTACATCTATTATCCTCCTGTGAGAGGACACTTGGCTTCTGGCGGGACTTCTGGGATATATATTTTTCTGCTCAAATATAGTCCCAGCAACAGACCCTGGGAAAGCATGTCAGGGCCAGTTAGAAAGAAATCTTGTAAGTTTCAAAAAACAGAAATCCAATGCGGCACACTCTTTAGTGCAATCTAAAGCATCAGGCCTCACTGGAGAGTTTATTATGCTGGAAAGACCAGACAAAGCAGAAAGGTATCTGATCAAGACTTTGCTGGTCTCTCTTAATTTTAAGGCTTGAGATGCAGTACAGAAGCTGGGTTAGGGACATTAATGACATTAAGATGGGGAGATTATTTTACAGAAGGTACGCGATTGGTACAATGGAACCTGAGGGAACTTATTTCATACTTTTAATCAAATCTAAAAACCTGTTTGTTGTTGGTGACAGAGACACAGATTATAGTTTTAAGATTTAAGATTATATAAATTCAGTACAACAACTTTTTTTTTTTTTTTTTTTTTACATTTCTATTGATTTATTCATTCTGTCCAACACATTTATTTGTGCATTGCAGCAAATAAATCAAAATTCAAATGAAACATTGATTCCAATAAAATAAAAAATAAATACATAAATAAAGCAATTTTAGCTCATTTTCACTGTAATATTTCATTCTCATTTAGTTTAACTTGTTAACTACAGCTAAAATAAATAAATATCTAAAAATAAATGTTAAATTATAATAAATAAACACAGAAGAGTCTTTAAAAAAACTAATAAAACTGACACAACACTGAACAGTCATTAAAAAGCTATTAAAACTGACAAAAACACACAAAAAAAGTTACTAAAATTTCATTTAAACTTCAAGCGAAAACAGACAATGCAAAAACCAAAAACTAATTGAAAATATCAATACAAATAAAAAAATTTAACATTTTAATTTATACCAGTAATATTGGACATCTTGTGAAAATTGTATGTTTTATATTTTTGTTTTCATTGATTTATCCTTTATCCATTTATTTGTGTGTATTTATTTATTTATCTCCCTCCACATTTTCTTTCCCCCTTTAAGAGATCAATATACAACACTGTGTGAAACAAGGATTTAGGTAAATGTTCAGATCGGGGAATCAAATGTTAAAATCATCCTCAGTTGTAAGTTGCTAATATACTAAAATCATTTCTCACCTGGTCATGTAAATCCCACGGCACATAGTCAGACTCGATGCATCTTCTGTTAAAGATAGACCTGAAGTCTATCTTTACCAGCTGCCATTCTGAGCGGTGACTGACATGACCGAAGATCCTGCAAACAAAGGCACAACATCAGCCGCTGTATGTCTGGCGAGCAGTGGCATATCGAGAGCGCGGTGACTCTAATGATTAAAAAGATGTAGAGCGGACAGGAAGAGGAAATGCTTAGCAATGTTATCCAAGTCAAACCACATCACTGGAAACCTGCGTCAAACTGTCAACAAAAAGTCTGAAACTCAACATTGAGAAAGTCTGACACTCAAGAGCAGTGTGACACTTTTAGGGCCTGTCAGAAAGACAGCAGAAAGTATCTAGGAATATCCTACAAAGGAAAACTTCATGAAATACTTCTCAAAATAATTTTAGGTTGTGCTGGTTTCAGGGTGATGTAAAATCAGAACTGGCATGATAGTTATAATGATTTGCCTTTTCAGACAGGTGAGTTATTACTGGAAGGTCTAAAAATAAATCAATTGCTTTATCATTAATTGCTTTATTTTTATCACCAAGCAAAGCACTGAGCATTTTTTTCTTATTTTTTACAATTACTATTTATTCATATTAAAGTAAAACATGTGATTGTGACAGACCTCACACTGAAACAAAGTTAAAATTGTGAGAAATAAAGTAGAATTTGAGAGGTTATAAGTACAAAATTTCAATTATGAAATACAAACTTTAAACTTTACAGCACAATAAAAAAAATTAAATACATTTTTTATTTTTATTTTTAATAAAATTTACAACTTTTTGAAATACATTTTATTATAATGAAGTATAAAAAGTTATACAATACAATTTAATTATAAAGTGTAAATTAGTATACATTTACTTAATAATAATTTGCTATTTCATTTTGTTTCATAAAAAAGACATCCTAATCTTAACAGCAGTGTTGGGGAACGTTATATTTTTAAAAGTAATTCATTTGCAATATTGCACTACTCCCTAAAAACGAAATAATCATGTTACTTTTCATGGAAAGTAATGCATTACATTATTTTGCATAACTTTTTCTTATCTGGGCTGGGCTTGACATGTTCAACTTCTTGTTTGTACACATCTCTAAATGGTCAATCCCATAACAGCAGTTGAATGCATTTAGGCATGTGGACATGGTCAAGATGTCCTACTAAAGTTCAAACCGAACTTTAGAAATGGAAAGAAAGGTGATTTAAGTGACTTTGAACATGGCATGATTGCTAGTCCCAGATGAGCTATAGGCTTACAGAAGCCTCTGATCTACTGGGATTTTCACATCTCTAGGGTTCACAGAGAACAGCCAGGAAAAGAAAAATATATCCAGTGTGCAGCAGTTGTGTGGGTGAAAGTGCCTTGTCGATGTCAGAGGAGATGGCCAGACTGCATGGTTTGAGCTGATAGAAAAGAAACCTTAACTCAAAGATGCACATGTTACAACTGAAGTATGCAGAAGAGCCTCTCTGAATACATCAAGCCTGGAAGCAGATAGACTACAGCAGCAGAAGACCCCATTCCTGTCAGCTAAGAACAGGAAACTGAGGCTTTCAACAGAACAGAAGATTGTAAAAAGGTTGCTTGGTCTGATAAGTCTCAATCTGTTGCGACATTCAGATGAGGGTCAGAATTTGGCGTAAACAACATGAAAGCATGGATTCATCCTGTTTTGTATTAACGTTCAGGCTGTTGTTGGTGTAATGGTGTGAGGATTATTTCCTTGGCACATTTTGGGCCCCTTAGTCCAGATTGAGCATCAATAAATGCCAGCATTGTTGCTGACCATGTCCATTGCTTTATGACCAGAGCGTGTCATCTTGTGATGTTTACGTCGAGTAGGATATTGCACCATAAAGTTCAATTTATCTCAAACTGGTTTCTTGAACACAACAGTGAGTTCACTACATTCAAATGTCCTCCAGATCTCACTCTAATAGAGCACATTTGTGATGTGGTGAAACGGGAGATTCGTGTCACAGATTGGCACCCAGCAAATCTAAAGCAACTGTGGAAAGCTATGATTTCTAAAGATTGTTTACAACACCCTTGATGCCTGCAATGCCACAAAGAATTAAGGCAGTTCTGGCCAGACCAATCTGGGACTAGGAAGGTGTAGATAATAAAGTTGTCAGTGAGTGTGTGTATAAATATCTTTCCATTTATTATTTTCTAGCTATATAAATCTTTACTAATATCTTTATGTTACTATACAGGTCTAGCAAAGCTGTTCCCTTTCAGTCAGTCACTTCGAGTCATGTCGAATATGACAGACGAATTGGGATCTTGCTTCAATATACCAATCTACTTTGTGTGTATTAAAACATGCCAATAAACATTGGCATGCGCTGATTACATCGTGAGTAGAAATTGCCAGCGGATGTAGCGCACTTTAGCTTTTCGCTTCAGAGCTGAGCACACATGTATTCAGCTCTCCCTTCTACTTCGGATGAAGAACAAGTGGCAGGTTGCACTACCCCTGTTGTGACCAACCGGCTATCTCCCTGTGCGCCTCAGCACACTAAAAGAGCATACTAAAAGAGTAGCTCACGGGTGAAACATCTTTGTAAAGATGCGTCCCTCTCAAGGGCTCCTCTGAAAGACCAGAAATTATATTTCTGTTCTAAGCTGCAGCACTTCTCCAGGAACACCAAAGAAGAGCGATTCACGCAGCCTGCGTGAAGAGTCATAAAACCAGAAAAACAATGGCAGCTGAGATCT
>JAUCMS010000001.1:19829895-19843282 GCA_032357445.1 Enteromius radiatus
CAGCGAACAACGGCTTTGTGTAGTATATACGGCTCAATGTGAAATCACGCACCTGATGGCATTTAACGCTGATTATAATATAGTATTTCAAAGAATCCTAAAGTCCCAGTGTCCTCATATGAGGACATTTATAAAAAGCAACGTCCTGTTTTGTAACAGAAAGTCATGTTTTGATTTGAAACCCCATAACATTTATGACACACAATTAAACAAAATTAGACCGATTTAAATTATAATTACAAAAAATATGATCATATTTCCATAAGAGTGTCACTAAATTAATGTTTTTGAAGACCAAGGAGAGAGAATGGTCATGGTCATCTAATCATTTTCATTATCATTATATCTGAAAAGCCCTGAATGTGCTCTGTACAGGACATCCAGGCATGTATACTATATAATGTCCTCATATGACGCTGCAGGGTCAGGTTAACGGCCACTAAACTCACCTGATGCCACTATGATTCCAGGGGCCGACTCTCTGCTGGCTATATTTCCAGATGTGTAGGGGTTTGCAGATACGTGCAGGTGGAGATGCAGAGAACAGTACGGCTAGAAGCAAACACAAACAATCATTTCCATCAAGCAGGGTCGGTTCGACCACTAGTGTGTGGCCTCCATTAAACTGTCATTGTGCTTGGGCTCCCATTTAAAAAAAAAAAAAAATCATAAAAAAAATCCCATAACAGCAAAGGGTTGTGACTTTTTCCCTCCCAAACATTAATTTTGATTGGAATAACCTTTAGTGACATGGTTCTCATTATAAGTCTGGAAATGCCAATGGTAAGCACATGTTGCAAGGGTTGTTTAGGGGTTTATTAAAACTTTGACATTTTCTAACAAATAGCTCTGTAATGGATGGTGAAGGCAAGGCCAACAGTGGGATCGTTAATTAGTTGAGTTTATCAAAGGGTAATTATTTTTGTTTGCATTTTGGGGGGTGGGGGGTGTTTGGGGAGGCCATTCACCGGGGATGGATAATATCTCCATGGAATGAAATATACGTCTTGTCATTTGAGATGACAAGCAGCACTGATTACGTAGACCTCATCCAAACACCCGTGTCTACGGGAATGTGCAGTCTGTTGGCATATTACTGACTTGTTATTATAATGGAGCTATCATGCAAAATTGTTTCAAATATCACCAAGCAAGAGTGTTTCTTCAACAAAATGTTGGACTATTTTTTTAAACAGATCCTCTCTAAACAGAGTTTTCACACCTTTACTAGTTTAACAGTGAGCATCACAGGAGCATTTCCAGTACATCTGAAACAGTGCTATTTTAGTACTATGATTATACATTATTTTTATAATATCTATTGATATGTTACACTGGACCTATTTAAAAAATTCCTACCATAAATATATCACAACTTAATTTAATCTTTAAATTTTTGATTGCTAAGAACTTTATTTGGAAAATTTTAAAGGCAATTTTCTCAGGATTTCTTCTTTTTTTTTTTTTAACCATCAGTTTGCAAAATGTTTAAATTGGGCCAAATATTGTCAGATCCTAACAAACCATACATCTATAAAAACGTTAGTTATTCTGCTTTCGGGTAATATATAAAGCTCAATTACAAAAATAAAAATGTATTACTGGTTTTGCGTCCGAAATCGCATACTGCTTAAGTAGGTAGTACAATTAAAGATTGAACGTACTACCCAAACGTTAAAAAGTATGTTCTATATAGTATGAATGTGGGAAGTATGAATGTAATTCGGACGTACTACATCCGCCATATTGATGTTGTCACGTGTCATGTGTCGTTACAACATCGCGGAAATTTTAACTATCAATAAGTCATCCGTTTATTTAGTTGTGTTAAATAAGTGTAATTTAATCACAATAAACTATGTTTTTTCCTGAGGTATACACTTTTTTCCTGAAATGAGCCACCACGTGTTTTTCACGTACTGTATAGAAGGGAAGTAAGCGATTTCGGAAGCAGCACCATTCTATCATTGACTAAATTTCCATTATGCATTGCACACCATCACCACCAGCTGCTGCTCATCACCTCAGCCACTTGGTCATTAGCACACTGCTTAAACATCACAGTCTCACAGTAGTTCACCGCAAAGTATTGACGTGCTTAGGCTGTCTACCAAGCGTTCTATCTTTCTCGTGTTTGTTTTGTTATTTTGACCTCTACCTGTACTCCGACTCCTGTGATTGTTTGCTGCCTGCCTCGACTCTCTTGCCTTGTACTTCTGACCATTTCTCTGTCTAGTCTCCTCTGTATCTGTTTGCCTGCTGTTCTGACCCTGCCTGTTTCCAAACGCTTCAGCCGCAGTCGTGACAGTAACATATTTTGAATGAGCTTTTTAAATATATATTTTTAATTTTCATTTAATTAGAAATGTTGTTATATGCTTTTATGATTTTTTTCATCAGACTTTTTGTATATATTTTTATTTTACTTCAATTTTGTACCTCAGCTTAAACTTAATTTCAGTTAGTTTCCAAGCCAAAAAGCTTCAGCATTTATACTTTATTTCAATCAATAAAAAACAAATTTGAATAGTTTTAATAACCAATAAGAACATCAAATTATACTGTATATTGTGTTTATAGCATTTGGCATTTATGTATATATATATATATATTTTTTTTTTCTCATTTATTTTGCTAAGGCTAGCTAAGATTTTATGTATTAAATTAAATAAAAGGTTCATACTTTTTACCACATTTAACACAATTATGGCTTGATTGGAAATTAAACTTTCCCCCCTTTATTTTAGGGCCGAAATTGTTGGATGTAACGATAAATACTAAATTGGTTTATGATAATTTAAAAGGATTCATATTTATAATACATTTTCTAGACTGAAAGCCTGGGTTAAGGTTAGAACAAAGAGACAATACAATAAGTAGAATTAGAAAAGAAGCATTAAAAAAATTATGAAGGTGTCATAAAAAAAAAATGACATCAAAATAAAATTGTAATGTGATTATCTCATAACAAAGAATTTGAAATCAGTTCGCTTTCATAAAAATCAACCCCTAGGATACAATAAAATGCTTGTATTTGAAGAAACATCCATCTTTTTAAAGTCATGCCATTGTGAAAGTACACAGACCTTATAAAGCTCATTTATGAATGTCGAATTGCATAAAGCTAACTTTAAACAATCCTCTCTCTTTTTGCTTTCCCCGGAAGTCCACTCACCAGCATGCAATGGATTCGGTTTCCTCTGAGATCAGCAGAAGGAGCCTGCAGGAGCCTCCAGTCGCGGCCTTTGTTATAGGTTATGTATGTCTTCACCTCATTATTTAGCTTCTTATTAGCCAAAAACATGCCTTTTATTCCTGCCACCTAGGGACGGGAACAAAGTAAGATAATGAGGAAAAGATAAATCACTAATAATCACATCCCTAAAGTTACATCATTTCCACCTATAGAACAAAAAAAAAAAAACAGTCTGGGATGCATTTGTTGTTTTGTGTCCCTGTGGAACTAACTAACTAAGTGAACTTCTAAAAAGCTCTGAACATATAGCAGTTCCCGGTAAGATCTATCTATTGAAGTGGAATGGGAGTATGTAAGGGAACGAGAAGGTAATCCATGTCCGTCTTGAACAGAAGTGACATCTCTTCAGGGCCAGGAAGCACTTGAGAGGAGGAGAAGCAGCCCGGGATGGGCCTTGAAGGGCACTGACTATTCAATAATTGACGAACATTTCAATCTAGCCGACGGCTGAGATTTTAGCATATGTTACACGGAGGTGGCGACCTCAATCAAGTCACCGGACTCTTCAGCCTATCTGAGGGCCAAATGTGATTTTATGGGGGTTGCTATCATCAACAGTTTAATTATTTGATCAGGAGATAGCTTGACACCTGCTGGCCTCTGTTGCATTGCACGGCTGCATGCGCTGTTCCATCCAGAGGTGTATGAATAGTGATCTGGGGTATTCTTCAGAAGACGAGCCGCCTCATCCCAAATCCTAATCGCTGGCTTCAGTCTGGTGCCTTTGTATACTGGCGGACGCTATCAAACCCAATTTGTAGTGCCATAAAAACTTAGGAACTAAAAGCACTCCGAAGCCCTGCCTGCTCTCAGATTGTAAGGTAGTATACAGGTATTTGGAAAGACATTGATTTAAATGCTGAAAAGGTCAATAGTACTTCAGGGATAGGAAACTCTTTTGTTCAGACAGGCTGCAAAATAGTTTATAGATTTAAATCTAGTTGTTTATTTATTTGTAGTCTTAGCACACACACACACACACACTTAAAAAAAAAAATATATATATATATATATATATATATTTTTTTTTATAAACCCATATGTGACTTGAAATCTGAGTAAAACTGGATGCTTCAGTGCAAACAGTCAAATCAGATACAATTTTTTTTTGTTTTTTAATTTCTGGTCATCATTATGATTGTCATTTATTTGTTCTAACATACAGGTGATACTGTTAATTAGTTAATTATTATGTGTATATATGTGTGTGTGTGTGTGTGTGTATATATATATATACATACAGTACTGCTTATATCTTAAGTTTAAATTTTTTCTTCTTTTTCTTATTCTCAAAAAAGAAAACATATTTTTATTCATAAATAATATTATGTGTGTTTGAAGAGTTTACTTCAAAGTACTTTAGTTTAGTTTTGTTTTGAAAAAATCATGTTACATATGTACTTTTACGTTTTTATTGTTTTTTATTATGCTAGTAGTTGTGTTAGTTAGTTAGTTATTTTTAAATGTAATCAAAATAACCCAACTGCACTTTGATTGACATTAACTGGAGTTAATTACTGTGTCTTTGCAAATTAACTATTCATATATATATACATAAACACACACATAAAATACACTCTTCATATACAGTATACAGTATGGTAAAAAAATGTCCATGGCTTCCCCCTTTAGCTATAGATTTATATGCACAGAGTATTCTGGGTTCCTAACTGCTCCTTGTTTAGATAATCCACTGATAGTCATGTAATGAATACCTTAATTAATTAGCGCTGCTATTAAATCAATTAGCACTACACCCAATTAGCATTCATTAGCGCGTTCAATTTGATCATGCTTTTAATATCCAGAGAAATGCGAACATGAAGCAGTGCATGTGCACACATCCATACAGCGTGGAAAATAAATGACACTGCTGTGTTGCGGAGAGGTACCTCATACAGATCTATCATGACATTTCCCTCTGGTCCCATACTGCTCATGACGTTCTCCAAAGCCAGCGTGTAGTAAATGCCTCCGGCCTCTGACACATACAAGTTGTAAGTGTCATTCTGGTTCCACTCTTGAACTGCTGCCACGACCCTGTTCTCATCTGTACTGATCACATGCAGATCCTGGGGGAAAAAAAAGCACATTTCATAAAGCAGATCTCTGTGATATATTTGACAAAAGAATATTCTGCCTCTGGCATTATCCAAATGTTGGTATAAACATGTCAATAAAGAAGTCTATAAAACTGACAAGGAATGTTTTATAATAGTGGGTTGTAATTGATGCACTAGGTTGACTGGTGTGGCCCAGTATAGCTGTCTGATTACATTTTTTATTTGAAATTATTTGATAGCTGTGCAGTAAGTGACAGCCTCATAAATGCTTTTTATCTACAAGGACACGTTAAATCAATCGAAATTGACAGTGCAGACAAAATAATTGTAAATAATTTGAAATAAATGCTGTTATTTTGAACTTGTATTCATACAAGCATGCTGAAAGTGCTGAGATAATTCCACAAACTTAACCATTAACTCAGGCTTGTTATGATATACTTGTATATCATTGCTCTTTTATTGATTTTGATTGCTTCAGTTGTCCTCATTTTAAGTTGCTTTGGATAAAAGTGTCTGTTAAATTATTAAACGTAAATGTTTTTTTTTTTTTAAGATTTTTTTTTTAAATAATGAAGTCAATTGACATCAGGTCTGTAGCATAAAAGGGGCAACTTAGAGAGTCTCTCAGAAGTTAAAATGGACAGAGGCTATCCAATCTGTGGAAGAGTGCGTAAAAAGATTGTGGAAAACCGTTCCTCATCGTCAAATTGCAAAAGCTTTTCAAATCTCATCCTTTACCATCTACAGTACAGTGCATAACATCATCAAAAGATACTGAGATAAGACCATAAGATCTCCAGTTCAAAGAAACTGGAGAAATCTCTGTGCATATGGGAAAGGGCCAAAGACTTTTGCTCAGACAACACTGCATCGCTCATCAGCATAATTCTGTCATTGACCTTGACTAAATGGGCTCAGGAATACTTCCAGAAACCACTTTGGATAAACATAATCGCTGTGTCATCTCTAGATGCCAACTAAAGCTCTATCATGCAAAATGCAAGGTATTGTGAACATGGTCCAGAAACTCCATTGTGTCCTGTGGGCCAAAGTTAATTTAAAATGTTTCAAATAGGTTTTCAAAAAGTGTTCAAAAAGGTATAACAAGTCCATATTTAAATTCTTGCTGGAAATCACATTCCTCCCGGCTAAAGAGGATGGAGACCTTCCAGTGCGTGATCAGCATTCAGCTCAAAAGCCAGCATCTCTGATGGTATGGAGGTGCATAAGAGCATACAGTGTGGGCAGCTTGAATGTTTTAGAAGGAACTATGAATTCTGAAAGGTATATAAAGGTTTTAGAGCAGCATACATGCTACCTTCCAGACAACGTCTATTTCAGGGAGGACCCCCTTGTGTATTTCAGCCACACACTGCATCTATTACAACAGCATGACTTCAGTCCAGATCTTTAACCTATAGAGAACACTTGGCGCATCATTAAACAAAAAATATGCCAAAGACAACCACAAACTTTTCAGCAGCTGGAAACCTACTGTATATCAGGCAAGAACGGGACCAATTTCGAACACTCATAACCTTGATCCCCACATGTCTTCAAACTGTTTTGAAAATATATATGGTATTGTCACTGCTGATGTACAAGAACTTCCCTTTATCTAACTGCCCATATCTGTATTTAATATTGATATGTGCATTTTGTTGATAACTTTTCCACTGAAGTCTTCCATTGCCTTTTATTCTCTTGATGAGCCGACTGCATTTTCCAGTGCGGTTCATAACTTAGCCATTCAAGTGATTTAACAACTCTATTCAGTCTTTTCCATCATCAGAAAAAAAGTAGGCTGAACTCCAAACAACTTAAGTGGCTTTTAATATTCAAGCATCAAAACACCCTCTCATTTGCATATATCAGAGGAGGACGACTTTAACCTTTAATGTGATTTTTGCCTCTAATCAAGCAAGATTGAATATGAATGTTGTTCTCGGGACGGCTGGGGACAGCTGGAGAGCAGTGGTGGTTTCACCCCACTGAGCTGAATCCGATTAATAATCAGTATCAGACCGTACTCTCACCTGCCTTGTTTTGCTCACAGCTCCGGCGTATGGCAAATATTCTTATTAGGCTTAAATTGAGCTTGTCAGTTGGGCAAATGCAACAAAACCACATGCTGGCAGTTTGCGAATTTCATCTACCCCAGACCGCGCAAGGGTTGCTGGTTGTGTGCTTAAAGGAGCGCCGAGAGCTTGATTGAATAAAACATGTTTAATTGTCATGTGAGCGCAGCAGATTTTAAGCTTTGAATAATAACACAGCATCCTGAGAGGCGAGGGACTGCGGTAGCATCTGCGTCCCCGAATTCACTCACTCAGAAATAAGAGCCTGCCAGATGCCGGCGAGAAAAAAATCTGATTTTGTAAAGGTTTGAAGCTTCAAAGGCTAACATCGAGGGACACTATGATCTGGGTCTGAAAAAGCAATGTCTGTTTACTCTGTCACAGCGTGGCAGATTCTGACTTCGTGTCGAGCAAGTGTGAATGAGCCACCCTACCTTTGGAAGGGTGTATTTGGGAAGCTTCATGGGTGTAAACACATCTCGCCTGGATGACACGTAGTAGATTGGCCGACCGCCGGTTGACACCTTGGGTAATGGAGGGATCACAAATAGACAGGACAAAGACGCTTTAGAAACAAGTCACATTTTGAGTTCTACTGGGATATTGGTCACATATTAGGGCTTGCATTGCATTGCGATATGATCGGTGCAATTCAATCACGCTATCATAATTGAATCGCAGTTGAAACTGTGCCAAATGCATGACACAGACTGGATCTGGAGGATTAGTTTCTATCTGTGCTTTAATTATGGCACCTCATATACCCTGTTTACACCTGGTGTTAAGATTAACTGCTTAATATGGGTGTAAAGAGGGTTCACAATAGTCTAAAGCAGGGGTAGGCAAATTCGGTCCTGGAGGGCCGGTGTCTCAACTCTAATCAAACACACTTACCTGTAACTTCCTAGTGATCTTAAAGACATTGATTAGCAGCTTCAGGTGTGTTTGATTAGGGTTGGAGCTAAACTCTGCAGGACACCAGCCCTCCAGGACCGAACTTGCCTACCCCTGGCTTACATGCTTGTCTTAAGGTGCACAAGAAAGTTGGTTGTAATGTCTAGGCTTGCACTATTTATAATAACCTTCAACTAAATCAGAGAGCACTTTTAAAGTTTTAACCATAAACGTTAAGGGTGGTCAAAAGAATGTCAGAGGGAACATTCAACCAACCTATGCTGAAATCTGAAGCTATTAATCTCTGTTATAGTCTCTATTTTCTACATTTATCTCAAAATAAACATACAGGCACACTTGCAATCAACACAGTTTAAACCCTGAGAGACTGAAATATTTTACAGCTGTAAAATTGTTTGTTTGTTTATTGGTGTGTTTAAAATTCTGTGGGGTGGTTTAGTGGAATATTTAAAGTGATAATGTAGAAATAAAGGAATGTTTATATATACACACACACACACATTTATTTATTAGGGGTGTGACGAGATCTCGTGGCACGATATCATGGTGCATCTGGCGAGAACTTTGGGATATCCTTATGATGCGGCGTAACAAATCTCGGACAGAAAACAGCTGCCGTGTTTCATTTATGACATGCTGAAACAAATTCCAAATTTTTGGAATGATTTTGTTGAATAAAATAAAAATTTTCCCAATATATTTTATCATTGAGGAGTTATTTTTTAAAAAAGTCTAAATATCCATCCATCCATATATATATACACACACACACACACACACACCTATACGTACAAATATATTAGGGCTGTCCGCAACTAAAGATTTTCCTGGTCGACTAGTAGTTGTTCATTTTAAGTATTAGTCGACTAATCGAACGTTAATTAATAAACCATTCAAAAGGGCTGTAAGACTTGCAGTGACAGCCGCGTCACCACCGTGGTCGGTTGCCACAGCGATTGTCTATTGCCACCGGCGGTAGTGCACGTGACGTCACACGGTCTAATGTTAATACACTTCTACTTCTACAATTACTACAATGTCCTGTTACACATTTGTACTTACATGCACCATTCAGAGGGGTGTTACATGTCTGAAGTTACAGAAATATTACAGCTGTAGATGCTACAGTATGTACCGGTGTGTACTTACGCTGTGGTTACAGACTACATACACCTCTAGTTACTATGGAAGTACACAGGTATTGGCAACACTTAATATAAAGTGGGACCACTAACATTTTTTGATTCAATTTGATTAACTACATATACAGTTGCTTCTTTGTAAATTATTATTATTATTAATGTGATCGATTCTAATTTATTTTCGTTATAGGCTATGCAATGTGATCTTAATATGTGCGTTTTATATTTAATTACTCACATCTATTTTTAACAGTAAGCAGCAAAAGTGTTATGTAAACTTATTTAATATCTATTTCTGACAATCAGTTCAGAAAGTCATGCAGTGCATTCGTGTAGGCTATCCTATCCTAGAAAACACAACTGCGTATGAAGATCTTCCTGAGACACCGCAGGTTTCTCCAATGACTGTTAGCGGTGAAAGCCTTAGGAAAGCTGTTGACATGACGATGGAAGGTCTCAGTGCAAAAAGAGTGACCAGAATCAGATTCTGGAATGTACATACAATGTACGGGACTAACAAGCTTGCCCACGTGACAGCTGAAATGTGACAATACAACCTCCATAACCTTGGCATTAGTGAAAGTAGGTGGACAGGTACTGGAAAATTGAAGGCATCAACAGGTGAAATGGTAATATACTCAGGAAGGGAAGACAACCGACATCATGAAGGAGTGGCCATTAGGCATAGGGGAAATGCTTGATGAAACGGAAACCTGTCAGCAGCAGGCTAATCACACAAAAACATGACCCTGATTCAGTGTTACACACCCAAAAACAACAGTGTAGAAGAAACCAAGGACACGAAAAGCTGCAAGCAGAAGTCAGAACAGCACAGTCTCATGATCTACTGATGGTGACAGGGGACCTAAATGACAGACATGTGGAGAGAATAATGGGGACACATGGATGTGGGTCTTTGAATGAAAATGGAGAGAGATTATTAGAGTTGTGCGTTACCTATGACCTTGTCATTGGAGGCACCCTCTTTCCACTTTGAGACATCCACAAACTCACAATGGTGCTCCCCAAATGGAAGAGACAAGAACCAGATTGACCATCTGATGATTAACAGCAGATGGAGGCGCTCCCTTCTGGACGTTAAGGTTAGATGTGGCCAGTGATTATCGTCTAGTGACCGCAAGGGTGAAAATGCCCGTAGTTTCTCAACAATTCAACACTTTCAGACTTCAAGACTCCACAGTAAAGAACTCCTTTGTCCTTCATCTTAAAAACAGGTTCTAAGCCATCACGGAAGATGGAAAGAATGACAAAATCAATGTAAGGTGTGAAATCATCAGGACAGGACAGGCCGTGACATGTGGCCAAGTATGGTGGCCCATACTCAGAATTTGTGCTCTGCATTTAACCCACCCAAGTGCACACACAAAGTAGTGAGAAGTGATCAAACTCGCACACACACCGTGAACACACACCTGGAGCAGCGGGCAGCCATATCGCTATCGCTGCGGCGCCCGGGGAGCAGCTGGGGGAACAGTGCCTTGCTCAAGGGTCTCACCTCAGTCATGGTATTGAGGGTGGAGACACCGCTGGTTATTCACTCCCTCCCTGGGACTCGAACCCGCAACCTTTTGATTACAAGCCAGACTCTCTAACCATCTAATGTTAACATGGAGAAATGTGCGCTTTTGAAGTGTGTGTGGAACGTGAAGAGTGCGCACTACAGGACAGATGAAGGCCGTTGTGCGCTCACTTGCCCTTTAAATACTGCTTATTTTTGGTACAATACATCTTTATAATATGTAAAGACTATGCTTATTTGTGTGCACTCACAATAAAAAACAAAGCATGCATCTGTGAAATAATGAAAGCAAACAGGATGTGCTTTTTTGCCATATCGGCCTGTGAACTTGAGTGTGAAACACCACGTACGTATATCATCACTTTACAGACATTAAAAACATGTATATAAAGAGTGAAATGTACACTTTCAAATGAATCGATTTAAGTGGATAACAAATATTCTGTTTATAATGTAATGTTAATGTTAATGTAACCTCCTTACTGTTTTTCACTGACCAATACATAATCATCACTTCTGTGGCAAGCTTTGTGTGTACTTGAGCGCTTATATTATAATGTAGGGGGTGGGCGCCTTCAGATTCTAGAGAGCATCTGATTGGTCTGATTTGATGAGAAGCTGAAGTAAAAGGTGATATCAAAAAGTTATCAGTTTAAGCGGAAGTGATGAAACCGCAAGTTTTGAAGATATATCTCCTAAACGCAAATTTTGTCACCTTTTTGGAGCACACTGTCTTATAAGACAACCTTAAGACGTATTGATACTATCCTAATAACAGCTATGCAGTATGTTTACAACTTGTCAGCCTTTGTGAAAACTTATCCATGGTTAGTTTGTGGGGAACTCTCAAAATTCTTAACAGGTTTCATAGAACTCACTACATTATAAAGATGCATGTACTTACAGGTGCTGCAGGGAAATGATCAGACAGCTCATAAGGCTCTTCAGGAACCCACTGCCTGTGCTCCAAACACCACAGGATCTGCAGAGTCAAGCAAAAAAAGTATAAGGTACAACAGCATAGCACCTACATCTTCCACACTACGGTATTAAATGCATTGTGTGTAAAAAAAAAAAAAAGTACAGACAAAGCTATACACACCCATTCAAAGGAAAGGATCCAGCAGCCACGTGCAATGCCTAACAAGATATTCAGGGTCCGGCGTGGGCTGCCGGACACCACATGAGTAGTGCTTTCACACACATTATCCACCACTGTAAAACCACCCAGATTTCGGACCAGCTGGAAGACAACTTCCTGCTTCCTAAATACAAATGCAAAACATACAAATATAAATATATTTATACAGTGCATAAATATAAAACTCACTATTTCAACAACAGGTTTGAATCTTAAGACATGCAAATAATATTTCCACTTTTGTCTGTTCACAACTGTATCCAAAATCTGCATACCCAAAAAATAACTATATTTTGATGTATAAACATTACTGTAACATATACACAGGTGAATCTCAGAAAATGGGACAAATATCTTTTGGCAACTTATTTCATTTTCTTTTTCATATATTCTAGACTCATTACAAGTAAAGTAAATTATTATTATTATTATTATTATTAATTTACTTTTTGGTTAGAGCTTACAGCTCATGAGTCAAAAATACTAGAATATTTCCTAAGATCAATTAAAAAAAAAAGGATCTACAAAACAGAAAGCCTCAAGTTATGTAAAGTTATGTTTAAAAGTATTTTCTTCCAGTTTTGTATACATTTCAGCTAGAGCTTAATTCACAATCCAACAAGTTAGCCTGTTTAACCTTAAAGGAATAGTTCACCCAAAAATGAAAACTACTCACCCCCAAACCATCTTGACGTACGACGTATGACATAAGCTGTGTCATACGTCAAATCATAGGTCAGCTAAGAAGCAGGAACTCCACACTCTTGTGAAAAATAACCGAAAGTCAGTTATTTATGTTATTAACTTTTGTTACAAAAACCCATCAATCTGCTTCAGAGGACATATGATAACCCCCTTATTTTTTATTTATTTATTTTTTTTTACAAATTCTGTGTTCGTCTAAAAGAGGAAAGTCATATACACCTATAATGGCATGGGGGCGAGTAGTTTTTGGTGCAATTTCCATTTTTGGGTGAACTATTTCTTTAAGTACTACCACCAGGAGCAGTGACAATGACAGGGGTAGCTGGTCAACTAATAGTAAATATGATCAAACCAAATTGTTTTTATTATATACACACACACACGTATACAATTTTTGTTCCTCAATGTAGCAACCCATAATGACAGCAAAACTATCACATGGTCCTAAGCATTTAGAGAGCACAAATAGACCCTTTGCTCAGTATTTAGTAGAAGCACCCTTTTGATCGAATACAGCCATGAGTCTTTTTGGGAAAGATGCAAC
>JAUCMS010000001.1:19849911-19861036 GCA_032357445.1 Enteromius radiatus
CTATGATGTGCACAAATGACTAAATGTTGTGGAGGTTGAACTAATAGTTATGAGAATTTTAATTCTGATCTGAGAAATGCACCAAAGCGACTGAGAAAAACTGTAATCCTGTGTTATAGCGCCACTCAGTGGATATTTCTCTTTGAAACTGCAGTAAAATGGAGAAATGTGCAGTAAGGTACATAAAAACAGTGTTGCACAAAAAGTGCACCGAGGTACATATTTTTTTATTGAATAATAAAAATAACTAGTCAACTGCCTCGCTGCCTAGTCTTCAAAGGTCATATGAAATTATGAACCATTATGAAACCTTATTTGAAACCTAAAACCAACTCTATAAAGCACACAAATAGCATTTTCTTTGCTTTTAGCCAGCTGCAGACTTTTTTTTTTAGTACTACATGTTTAGCGTGACACATGAAAAAAAAATACAATTATATATTCACTTTATACATTTGATTTCACCTCAGGTTTAGGAGCTTTGACCATGTTTTAATACATACATCTGTCGTAAAAAAATAACCTATTATCAATTAATTTACACGCTGCTCTCTTTATTTACAAATTTACCCTTCCAATACTGGCATCATAAATCCTGTATTATTAAACATTAATTGTATTAATGCTACAAATATTATTTATTCAAGTGCAGTAAGAGGTTTTTTTTTTCTCTTTGTTAAGCATCAATTCTATAGACAGCAGCAGGATTATTAGGCTGCTGTCACTCTAAGACCTAATGCATGGATCTAAAATTTTGATACTGATTTCTCCATTCTCCATAAGACATAACCAACTGTGTTTACTGCAATACTTGCTAAAATTGCATTTCTAAATGTGATTTTACCATTTTAGTGCAATTAATTGTGATAATAATTCCTAATATATTTCCTAAAACTTCTACAAACTCTTTTTAGTAGAGTACATGTGATGCTACATTAACATCGATGCAAAACAAGGTATCTTATCTTAACTGTCACACATTGGGAACATAATTTACATTAGAAGCGTGCCTAAGAATATGTAAAATGCTACCTACATAAAGAGCTAACCAGGTTTTGAAACAGAGCTAATTAAATTATGAACGACTTTCCAAAAAAAACACAGAACAAAATAAAATCTTGAAATGATCATTTCAAAATGAGTATAATTACACTGGAAAATTGGCAATTAGCAAGAAAAAAATAAAACAGTGAGATCTTACATTCACTAAACGGGGAATAAAAATGACTCATGTATATGTTTCTCAGTATGGCAGTAAGCATCCTATTTATGTGCACAGTTCTTTGGGAGAAATCATTTTATAGAAATGGCAAACATAAACATGTCACACTAGTACTTACAGCACTTTGGAATGAAATGTGGCATTTGTTAAAGCGTTGAGCAAAAGTTTTCCCTAGGTGTGAAACTTCACTTGCCTTGCACAAAGCAGCATATTTTTGCCAGGTTTTGCGAGACATTTCTAAAACAGTGGGGGGGTTCAATGTAGTGCTTGTATTTGCATCAGTTGGGAACTGTGATATCACAATCTCTTATCCAATATAACATCCTGACTGTGGGTGGATGGAGCTCGGTCATATTTAGACACAGCCTTATGAGAAACCAACAGAACAAAATCTAAACAGACAGAAGCGAAGAGTAGAGCTCTGCTGAAAACAACTTCTTAAAGAGGCCTAAATCTGGTCTTAGCTGGTTCAAACTGATCTCCCACCCTGGCCAAATTGCCCCTTAGTTGGTTTAGCACCAGCATTGTCTTGTTTTAAGCTTTTTTTATTTTTTTTTTTTATTTTTTAGCAGCGAGGCACAGAAGTGTTGAAGGTTACTGATCTCTGTTTACTGTCATCATAAAAAAACCTCAACAAATTCAGGAACCTTGCCAATGACACCATGGCAGCAAAACTGTCAACACTAATGAATTATGCATTTATTTGTGGCATAGATTTGAATAGGGTTTAATTACACTAGTGATTGTTTTCTTTTTATGCTGTTTGCTTTCGCGGCTTTCAGTTGTGACTAGCCATGCACATTGTGCAAACAGGCAACTATTTGCCTTCAGTTGGCTGATAATTCCTTTTGATTGTGTTCATTTATTTGTAATTCATTGTCAGTGGCCCTCCTTCAAGGATGAAATCAATGTTGATTTGTTCAAATTAAAGTCAATGCTGTTTAACACCATCACTCGGGGCTTGAAACTGACCCTGGTTTGAAAACTTTTGTTGTTTGAATGTATACCTGATTTTACATGCTTGAGAAGAAAATCTTCATTTTGAATATACATTTGGGGAACAAAACTATTTTTTCGTTTAAATCCACATTAAGGAGTAGAAAAATATCTAATCAATTCTGGAATGGATCTAATCCAAATTAAAGGGGGAGGGAATTAAAATGATTAATCAGCTGCACCAGGAAAATAAATAAATATAAAACAAACCTTCACAAGTCAAATTATTTTTTTGATATGATTAAATCTGATGCTTAAACAATCTTTGCAGAAGAATAAAACATTTTCATAATTTATTAGCCCTAAACCATGAGCTCAAAATCATATAATTAATGATAATTCCCTGCGACTGGGGATCCATAAATTGTCTTAATTGCCAACTTTAAGCTCACTGAAATCGTCTCTTTAAGACGTATTTCCTCTTGCATTGATAATTGCCTTCTAAGGACATATTTCAAGCCTAAATACAGATTAGCATCCATTTGCATGCATACGTTCATTATTATGTCTTGCTTTGCTGTTTGTGCCTAGAATGTTCTCTATCAGGAATGCAAATACTATAAATGTGTTTTTCCTTTGGCTTTGGTTATATTTGGAAATAAAACAGCTTGATAATTAGAGAACCGCATGAACGGTGCCTTGCTGAAAGCTTTGTGCCATAATTAGATTGCTATATTTTCAGGAATGATTTAGCTGAAATGATTCTGCACCTTCTGGTCATGGCCATAGGCGAGGATCCAGTCCTCCTGCTCAGGGTGAAACAGCAAGCTGAGGATGTAGAAGTTGAGGCGATATTTTTGATAGGTGGCTCCTTCATCTGAGCTAATGAGCAAACTGCTCTCCACCTCTGGATCTGTCAACAGCATGATCTGAAAGACAGAAAACAGCTTCTTTAGTCTCTGCAGAGTGTCTTTGCTGTCCCTCTGGGACTTCAGGAGATTCATCTGGGGTCTTCTTCTGTCCACAAATAGACATTGTAAAATGTTGAGAGACTGCAATAACAAGATTTGTGAATATATATATAGAGTCAAAAGTTTGGAAACTTGTAAAGATGTTTCTTATGTTCATCAAGGCCATTATTATTTAAACAAAAATACAGGGGGGAAAAAGTAATATTGTGAAATATTTTACCATTTAATATAATCGGTTTTTATTTTAATATACTTTAAAATATAATTTATTCCTGTGATGAAAAGCTGAATTTCCATCAGCCATTCACATGATCCTTCAGAAATCTGATTTATTATTAGAATTATCAATGTTAGCAAAGTTGTGATGGCAAAACATTTTTTGGAAATGCAAAACTCTTTTTGGAGGGGTCCTTTGATGAATAAAACGTTATAAAGACAGTATTTATTACATTTCTAACAGTATAAACAGTATAAATATTTGCCATCACTTATTAATTTATCACATTCTAGCTGAATAAAAATGTAATTTCTTTTAAATTAAAAAAGTAATAAAAAATTACTGACCCCAAACTTTTGAATGGTAGTGTATATCGTTAAGGATTTCTATTTAAAATAAATGCTTATCTTCTTTTTAAAAAAATTTATTCACTCAAGAATCATAAATCAAGGTTCATGTGACACTGAAAACTGGAATAATGATGCTGAAAATTCAGCTGTGCATCACAGGAATAAATTAAATTTCAATGTATATTAAAATAGAAAATTGTTATTTTACAATATTACATTTTTCTTGTATTTTTGATCAAATAAATGTAGCCTTGAAGAACATATAAACACCTTTAAAAAAAGTTTTGACTGATAGTGTATATATGGTAAAAAGAAATGCTTTTTGAGAATTCAAAGAATTATAGAAGGTTTTCTAAAGGATTTTTTGACGTTCAAGAGTTACAGAAAACCATTTTGCACAGCATTTATGAAACAGTAAGATTAGTAAATAAATAGATGAATTAATTAAAGGACAAGTTGTTAGATTCTAGCGATAGTTCAATATATTAAACATTTATTTTAAATAGTAATTTGTCACACTGAGCTGTGCTTCTCGGCGGGCAAGGAAGACATGGAGATAAAGGGATGAATATAAACAAGAAACATTTAATGAAACGTCCAGAATGACGAGACAGCTGGCAAACACGCAGAAACAATAAACATCGACCGACAAGGGAGAATACTAAAGAGACGGATTATATACACAAGGAAAAGAGGGAAACAGGGAACACCTGTGAGACACGGCTGGGAACAAATCAACTAATAATAACAGGGACAGGAAACTCCAAATAAGGGCAAGACACGTGAACACTGAAACTGAAACCAAATCAGAGCGACAAGACATCAGACAGTCAATGTTAGAGTAATTATTACTATATTTATAAATGTACCCACAAATTGATCATTTTATATGCAACAAATATGTTATGTAAACACTCATATATTAACGTGTTTATGGTTGATATACATATACAGAGTTTAACTTGTACTGAACCTGGCATGCTTCCTTAAAAACAAATACACGTCAACAACAATTAAAGTAAATCAAAAAATAAAAACATCAACACTGCATCTCAATTTGTATTTCAAATACAAGACAGGAAGCTCATAAATTTGATGAACTCACAAACCGTGTTCCTAATTTGCAAATCTTAATGAACTCTTTTAAACTTGTGGCAGCACGACTCGTGGTAAATGTAATATCTTCATTTCCAATCCCTGATTTGCTCAGTCTGATCTCATCATAATCGCAGTGGATCACAAACATAAATCTCTTTAACGCTGTCAATCTTGTAAAACACTCCAGTGAGTAATTCATTACGGCATGAGCATGCGCATTTAACTCAGCCAGACCGTTAAATCTATAATTTCCCTAGAGTTTTTTTTTTTTTTTTTGTGAGTGTGCCACTAGTCTTAAGTTTGTGCCAATTTCAAAATAAATAAATAAATATAATCAGCCTCAAATATAATTGAAGCAGCGAGGCTGAACCGTTTGGAAACCTTATCGTTGACAGTGAGCTGGAGGTGTCAGGTCTAAGAATTGTGTGTCTGAGCTCCCCGGTTCACACCCTCACTGAACGCTTCAACTGCTTGAGGCTCGTTTTTTTCTGTTCTGTGGAGTTTGTAAAGCTTTAAACAGACCGGATCTCGACTCTTCTCATAGCAACTTTATGGACACAAATTTCGATTATATTACCAGATCAATAGCCCTCTTGCTGCTGTAATACGGGTCAATGCAACTTGTTCAAGGACCTGTCCTGTTTCTTTCTGGGCACATAAAACCGTTAGTGTCCACTTCGGAATCGCTTTCCATTTCAATTGCGCTCTTGACACAGCTCTCCAGGGCAATAGTATTATTAAGTAG
The DNA here is from genome assembly GCA_032357445.1 of Enteromius radiatus. NCBI lineage: Eukaryota > Metazoa > Chordata > Actinopteri > Cypriniformes > Cyprinidae > Enteromius > Enteromius radiatus. The sequence continues at coordinate 19,855,451 of JAUCMS010000001.1, forward strand.
AGCAGTGCAGCAGAGCTCGCCAGCCCATTCGTCAAACGGGACATGCTAATGCTAACGATAGTGGCTGAAACCCAGAAGACCAGCTCATCAATCATTACTGCCAACTCAACCAACATGACCCATATGCCAACCAATCAGCAGTGCTATTTGGGCTGGTCTATTGATAGACCTTGCTTTCTTCTAACATGTGATTGCTGCTATTTTTTTAAATATGTTGCATTGTTAAACGTATTGGTCTCAAATGTAGTCAAATCTGAAATTACCTGGATTTTTCATGATAAGTGAGGTCTAGGGGCTTATGTAACTACCATAAAAGTTTCAAAACACTCAATCTACAGGGTGGGCCATTTATATGGATAACCTTAATAAAAAGGGAATGGTTGGTAATATTAACTTCCTGTTTGTGGCACATTAGTATATGTGAGAGGGGAAACTTTTCAAGATGGGTGGTGACCATGGTGGCCATTTTGAAGTCAGCCATTTTGGATCCAACTCTTGTTTTTTTCGATAGTAAGAGGGTCTTGTGACAAATCAAACTTATTGGGAATTTCACAAGAAAAACAATGGTGTGCTTGGTTTTAATGTAACTTTATTCTTTCATGAGTTATTTACAAGATTATCTTTGTTTACAGCCATTGACATGTCGCAGAGGTTAACACGTGAGGAGCAGATAGAAATTGTGTTGATGTCTGGTGAACGCAGTAACCGGGTCATTGCAGCAGATTTCAATGCAAGACACCCTACGAGACCACCCATCTCCCATGCTACAGTTAGCAAACTGCTTGCTGAGTTTCGTGAAACTGGTTCAGTGTTGGATTTGCCAAAATGTGGACGCATTGAAATTCAGTGCGCTGATCTGGGTCACCCTCGTTGAGATGCTGCAGTAGCTGGAGTTTGTAAGGATGCCATTTGTGAGTAGCTAATATAAGGAATGTTCGACTAATGCCACTCTACAGTGACATGTAAATAACTCATGAAAGAATAAAGTTACGTTAAAATCATTGTTTTTCTTGTGAAATTCCCAGTAAGTTTGATGTGTCACAAGACCCTCTTCCTATTGAAAAAACAAAAGTTGGATCCACAACGGCCGACTTCAAAATGGCCACTATGGTCACCACCCATCTTGAAAAGTTTCCCCCTGCACATATACTAATGTGCCACAAACAGGAAGTTAATATCACCAACCATTCCCATTTTATTAAGGTGTATCCATATAAATGGCCCACCCTGTACAGTAAACTGCACACAGTCTGCATAAAGTAGCTGTGATTTTTCATGAGCCCACCCACCATCCTTTTGCCAAATCCCCAGACAACATCGTGTCTATGACATTTCTGAGCAAAAACAACACGAAAACATGTTGAAAGGGTTAACTTTAATGGACGAAACCAGATCGGCTGACCTGAACGCTCAGTCCAAGGACGGACAATCTGACAGGACAGGACACATCTAACGTGTATAGTAAAGACTAACTCCCTGTGTCTATCTTACCATATTGCAAATTTGAGGCTGTATTACGTTGATTCTGGCACCCAACATCACAACACGATGATCTTTTAAGCTCCTTATGTAGCCGAATCTGTGCTGGTTTGATTGGGCTACCTCCAGTCTTCCATTTGTTTAGCATCCAGCTAGCGCTGTGACGGGTCTAGGTACCTTTGATTGTACTGGTCATGCATCACTGAGAAAACAACAGGCCAATCAGAAGAGAGGCTCATGAATATTAATTAGACAGGCCAAAGTTGACCTGTTTTTGGCAGAGCTCCTGACAGAGAAGCTGTAAAAACGTATCGAGATGGATTTCGGTACTTTTCACAAATATATATTCTTAAGGACAACAACACCTAAAATAAAACTCCAGAAAGGTGTACAATATGGGACCTTTAAATGAAACGGATTATTAGAGTATGTGAAAATGCTGTTTTAGTATTTCTACTGTACTTCAAAATTTACAGACGTTATTTAGTCTATGCAGCGTTATAGGATAAAAGTGACCAATACATGTTGTATACTTCTTGTGCTTTCTCAACACAGTGAGAGATATGACAGTGAGACATGGACATGAAATCAGAGACACTTCCCTCAAAAACTGTTCACGTGAGACCCATCTGAAACCGATATTAATACCAGATGTCAAAAATACGGTGACATTTACATTTCTGTGTGAACTGTTCCTTTAAGTCAGACGTGCTCAGATTGTATTCAGATCATGCTAGGATTCACCAGACTGAAGTTAAGTGCATATATCAGTCATACAAGCTGTCACATGCTTTGAAGCTGTTATGGACTAACGCCTCTCCATCTGCATTCCTTTAACTGACGCAGACATATGAAAATACAATATGCAGATGCACGTGTCTCACTGACTGTCGTTTGACCTTCAGGTGTGCAGAAATAGATGGAAGGAACAGGAGAAGACAGAGAGAGACACAGGTAGCAAAGAATGCTCCATAGAAATGTAGTAAAAAGATGAAATACCGATTATGCTATTTCGCACGCTTCCTTTGCAAAGCTTTGATCAGCACTATGAAGTGAAATACAGATAATTCAAGAACAAGTAATTCTACTTTTAGATAAAATTAAGGCTGGTCTGTGCTGGCCTTGCCGACTTTCCTTTTATAATGTGAGTCACACATTACCAAGGGCAATTAATTTTATCTTCTTTTCTCCGTCTCCATACTCATGCAGCCTTGCAAAATCCACCTCCGTATCTTTCTTCTGATTCTGTATGTTAAGTCCCTATCAGTGACTTGAAGCATAAGAGCAGAGGTTTCTGGGAAGACAAAGGTTAATGAAGCAGCAGATGAGGTGGCTGGAGAGATGCTTTAGAGAGTGCGGTGGAGAATCTTTGAGTCCCGCTGTGCAGCGCTACGTCGCCTCTGATAGAATATTAATGAAATTAGGAACATGTTTCGGCTCCATCTTAAACTAATTGGATTGTCTCACTCCCGTAAATCCTGACTATAACAAGGTCGGTCATGAATGCCTTTTTTTGTAACTGCTAACCTGACTTGGATAAAGGGTCTACTGAACCAATTTGGATTCCTTTTTTTAGGTATGTTGCCTACATACAGAAGAGGAGAAAACTAAGATCTAAAGATTTGATGCAAAGGCTCAGCATAGAACTTAGTGCCCCTATTATGGATTTTTGAAAATTACCTTTGATGTTAACATGAAACAATAGCATATTGCTCACCCACTTGTTGGTCTTTTTGCATTGGTCTGAATGAAAATGCAAATTCATTCTTCACCACTAGGTGCTGAATTTGGGGCATTAAAATAGGCATTACAGGTGATATTAAGACCTATTCATCAATCACAGCAGATTAATCGTTTGGGAGTCGTTAAGCAAGTAAGGTAAAAATAAATGCCTATTATAAGACAATGAAAGTGCTTTTTTGATCTTGCATGGTCAAAAAAAATGTAAAAGACAAATATAATTGAATTTAATAATAAAAGCTGTAATAATATGAGTATAAAAAAAATTATATTAAACACATAATTCAAAATATTTTATTTTAGGTCTCAACGTTTCTGCAAGTGCAAACTGGATGAATAATTATGATACATCTTAATATTGTTTTTCTATATTTTAAATCTCATCCTCTCTATTGAGTCAATACTGCAGTCTTCTTTCTTTTTTTCCCATGCAACACAGCTGTGTTCATCTCACTTCAGAACAAATGCCACATTAATCATACTTGAGTCATTTATTCATAAAAACAATTATTTTATCATGGATATTAAAAAATAAATGACAGCAGTAATATGTTTGAAGCTATTGTCTATATAAAAAATCCTATTGAGTAAATGCATTACTACTTGATTCAGATGGCAATATTCAACTACGTTCCAAATGTGATGATCTGTTTAAGTGGATGCTTCTCACATTGTCTCAGTGTGGGGATGTGCTCCCTAGGAAGATTCTCAGTGAACAACTACTTATATTTAAAAAGTGAGTCATATTCACTACTTTTAAAAGTTATTATTATTTTTTTTTAATGTCCTTTTTTACTTTTATTCCTTTTTTAATTTGAATCACTATCCTCACTTCTTTAACTTTTTTTTCTTTTTTTATTATACAAATTAATAACATAATAATAATAAATGAGAGTGACAAATATTTCTCTTTTAAAAGTGACAAAACATATAGAAGACACTGACTTGTTAAAAAAGCAACTAAATAAATAAAACATTAAATATCCAGAAATAATCAAATATAAAAAGTATGGAGATACACTTTCTTAAAACTTTAACTTTAAACAAACCAAAAATATGATTTTATTCTTTTAAGACTGACCCGTTTAAATCCAACAATGCACAGTTTTTCTTTTCTTATAATTTTTTGTTTAAAGACAAATTAGAAGGAGGGTGCCATATAAACGGTGCCATATAAACACAGCACCAGAGAAGGTCAATGCTATTATTACCATATTGAGCAGTAGAGGACAGTTAATCTATGCTTATTGAATTTGTGATCAGCTGAAAATGAAGTCTTGTTAAAAAATGTGTACATAAGCTTGCACAGTCGCATATACAGGCCCTATTTATGCACAGACACACACACATACAAAATGCTGCAGCACACATGTTCTTTCCTCCTCTGATGACTAAACATCATTAAAAAAAAAAAACTGTAAACCATGCTGTTTTGCCTTACAGTGCTTACGCTTATGTTTTCAGCTCACACAAATCTCTGCAACAGCCTTTGTACTGTAGGTGTGTACAGGTGGGCTCATTCCCCCCCCCGCATCCAGCACAGGAACGACGCTAAGTTGCTTTTCTTCCCTTGCTGATGCCACAGATCTGAGGACCGAATCTGCTCTCTGAACTCAGAGCGGTGTTGTTGGGTTTTTCTGCTCGTAGAGATGCAGGTGGTGAACCCGTTCATATTGCCTTATTAACCAAGGCTATTGTTTGCTCACAGGAGAACTGACCAATTAGGGCAAAATGCTGTGTCGGGTCCCAGGTGAGTGCTCAAGGTGTTCACAATACATCCAAGGTACTGTTATTTAAGGTTGCCTTGGGAGATGGGTATTGTGTGTGTATGTGTGTGTGTGTGTGTGTGTGTGAAAAAACTAAGTGCTTCTGAATCAATCTCAATGTATTTTCACTCCCTTTTTCTGAAATATGAACATTTTTGCATCATTTACTCACCCACGTATAATTTCCAGACTTATACAAAGATACAAAGAGATATATATAAACTGAAATCAGAGGAGTGACTTTACTACAGGCACACACACATATAGTATATTCTAATAATGAAATATAAATCAGCATTTATGGCTCAGGTGACTGGCTTAAAAACACAAAATTAAATAAAAGCATTGCTTTTCATACTTTATAAATTTCCATATTCATTCAGGCTACTTTTTCAAGTAACTAATAAATTTACACATTACTTTTAAATGAAAAACATCTCTGAGTTACTTTTAAAAAATACTTTTAGGCTTTATTATTGTATATATATATTAGGGATGGGACGATACACCTACCTCCCGATTCAATACGATTCCGATACTTGGGTGCCGATACGATATGTATTGCGATTTTTTTAAGAATTCCAATTCTACAAGTATTGCG
>JAUCMS010000001.1:19882322-19895015 GCA_032357445.1 Enteromius radiatus
GGGGTGAAGATCCGTCCAACCAGATCTTTAATTATTTTACCAATGTAATGATAATGATTTCCTGGGTCTTTGACCATTATCTTGGATATTTGTTCCAATATTGAAAATCTCCTTCCTGAGTTGGGATTCTCAATACATGTTCTTTTGTGTTAATGTTGCAAGCTGTCCAGGGGCGGAGTGGGGTACTAAAATCCACTGGGAAAATTCTGACCGCACCGGCCCACCCCCTTCTATAATCGTAACAACAACTAGCCCCTACATCGCACAACAATTAGTGATTCAACATGCAAAAGTATAGACAGACTAAACCAATAAGGGACGCTGTTGACTTTCGCCTATGTATTAGTAAATCTAGGCAACATGCAAGGCAAGTCACTCCCCTTCACATCTCTCTCCATGACGGTAAATATATTTATTGAAGAATAGTATATCTAAATATCAGGTCAGGAGTTCTGAAGTGCCCACCCTCGCGCAGCGGCGTACATCGGCGCACACAGGGACGGAGTGGGGCACTAAATTCCACCAGGAAAATTCTGACCGCATAGATCCACCCCCTTTTTATATCATAACAACTGTCATTTACATCGCACGACATTTAGTGTCTTAACAATCAGTATAGACAGAGTAGACCAATAAGAGGCAGTGCAGTCTTCCGTCTATTCAATAATAGAAATGGATAGTTTCGACATGCAAGGCAAGTCACTCCCCTTCACATCTCTCTCCATGACGGTAACACTTACACTTTTATATAACCGGGCTGCAAATGAACCCAAACTAACTTAACATCACTAATACAATAAGTATTAGCGTGGGGGAGGAGTATTTAGACGCTATTCGCAGAGACTTTAGTAACGTCATTGATTCTATTAAGCTCAGGGGCCGGTCGCATTTGCCTCACGGCCGCTCAATTTGTGATCCGCTGTGTAAATCCTTCGGCCGGCCCACCGGGAAAAGTCCCGCCCGTCCCAATTGCCACTCCGCCCCTGAAGCTGTCCTATGACAATGTCTGTTGGATATACTTGGAAGAGGTATTTACGACACCCTGTGCTGTTGAGGGCTCGTTGTGGAATGTGGCTCCTCATGTTTCAATCGAATCTTACGTGTCTGATTCCCTCTGATGCCCTACAATATTAATTTAAACGATCACTCAAATCATTTTAGGATGAAAATAATGAACTATACTGTTTTGTGAATACTTTAAATGTAAGCCTATTTTTATGCAATTTAGCTTCAAAGGGCAGCCAAAAATGACCACATCATTAAACTTTTAATCTGTTCCTCACGGCTACACCCATCAAAGTCTTTAGTCTACTAACACGCAGGCGTTAATAAAACTGGTACAGAGATTCTACCCTATTTCAAACAGGCCTTATGCATGTGAAAAACTAGATAAAGTTAAAAGATAAAAGGGTGAAGAACCATTCAAACAGAAGAGTACTCTGGGAAAGAAAAGGGATGATGAAATCCCTCTTCAGCTCAAAGAATAAAGCAGGTCTTCATGTAAAACAGTCCACCAGACAACACCTTTAAGGCTATAGTCAATTCGTTGAGCAATATGGGAAGCTGCCTGAACTGCTGAGATCTCTTGTAGTATTTAAAAGCTGCCCTGACATTTACGTACAGTTCAGTAACAAGGAGCAAAGCACGAGAGCACTGCTCAATGACACCAGCAGCAAAATGGCATTTAATGACCCTCGACACTTAAGTCATGCTTAAAAATCGAAATTGAAGGATTTTTTAGGTTTTGGCTAAATGAACAGTTTCATTCAGTTTAATTTTCAAACACTAAAATGACATTGATGCTTGGCAATATATATATATATATATATATATATATGTATATTTGCTAAAAATCTTTAAAAAAAAACAAAATTAAACAACAACAATAATCATTGCTCAAACAATTTTTAGTACTTCTTGGGAAAAGACTTTAATAATGACCCAGTTTCAATGCGGGAAAAGTGTTTATGGTTATATGTATGGGAAAAGGAGAAAATATCAATACAATAAAATCATAGTGATATGTGTGGAGAACTCTATTTAACTGTTATAATATATTTATGCATATTATTTCTAAAAAAGTAGAATAATTAAATCAAATATAGCATTTTCTAATATAAAGCATATTTACATTTTAACTAATTTTACTATAAGGCACAATTCAGTCAAATTGAGACAATTTGAACACTTCTACAAGCCAATTAAAACATTAGACTGCTTGTTAATTTTGCAGCCATAATTTAATACGTACAGCACAACCATTAAAGCTTAAAAAATGACTTTAATACTGCTGATGCATGTTTCTGTGGGTAATGAGTATAAGCTGTTTACATGTTCAGACCCTTATTCTGATTAAGCTTCCTTCATTTACAAAGGCTTTGGCTTGAATCTCTCTGCATTCTGATAAGGCTTATTAGACACTACAGTGCTATTCTGAGCACCTTATTAACTCAAGTCTTTTCTCAAATTCGAGTTTTGTACACTGAATTATACAAACATATTTACAGAGGATACTACAGTGGCGCATAATTAGTTGGAATACTACTGAAGTGTGACTTACATTTGTTGGAAGGGCATTAACCACCATCCAAATCAACCATCTGTCTTTTATTTCTATATATATGCATTTTCTAATCAATGCATCAATCAACAATAAATTAATAACTGAATGCTGTAGGGTTCCTGTTAGAGAAGTCATGTAAAGGATACTTTTAACTTTTAAAGAGAATGTTTATTTGTATTAAAGCAATGTTTGTACCTAAAGGGTTCATGTATCTTAAAGGTACATACAGTATTAGTACTTAAAGTTTCCATATTTGAAGCTAATGGGTTCAAAAGTGTTGCTTTTAAAAAGGTATGATGTAAAGAGGGACATTGCAATAATCCGCACGTAATCCTCAAAACTCCTGTACATCAATTAATGTCTTGTAAAATTAAAAGCTATGTTGTTAATAAATGCATTCTTGATGTGTGCATTGGTCTAAAATGTACTGTAAGGCCTCCATCCATAATATTGCTTTCTTGTCTGAATCGAGAGAGAAATATGCACAGACCAAGCTCCACTGTCCAAAACAAATATGTTGATTGATTTTAATCTGAGGCAACAATAAGTTCTGGACTTTTTCCACAGGAAAACATTATTATGTATTATGGACTCATATTTTAGCCAGAAGTAAATTGAAACAATTTAATGATGGATTTGTTTCTTACAAACATGTAGCTTTTCATTTGACAAGACATTAAATAATGGACTTGAGTCATTTGGATAGTTGATAGTTGGATAGTGAATATGTGATGTTTTTATTAGCCATTTGGACTCTCATTCTGACGGCACCCATTCACTGCAGAGGATCCATCCAGTGAGCAACGGACATAACGCTAAATTTTCAGTAGATGTCCACCTACTTTTATTTTGGGTGAACTATTCCTCTAATAGTCATGTTTGTTTTTGTGAAGCAGTGAAATCAGTTATACACAGAGCCCGGGCTTTGTGGGTAGTGTTTTGGATGGATGGTATAGGGCCATTCTCTAGAAGATCATTCCCACTGAAGAATAATACGTTGCACTAGAACAGCTGTTGTCAAACGAAATTATCCCAGCCTCGAACAGCGACAGCAATTCGGCAACAATTTCACTTGTGGGAGCGAGGCGTAAAACCTATAAGGCCATCCACATAAAATTTCCCATCTTAACAAATAGTGACATGCCCCCATAGCTTAGCATCTCCAGGACTAAATTGTCGAAGTCGAATTTGTTCTAGTTCATTTTCCTCCACAAAACTTGAGGCAATGTCTCTATACAACCAATTTATAACACACACATTGTTTGGCCACAACTACTGTAAGATATGTTTGGAGAGAAGACAGCCTATTAACTAATGTGGAAACAATTAGATCTACAGCCCTATTCGTACGGGATTAGTTTTACATGAGGAGGCGGGGTAATGTAATAACTACTACAGCTCCACTGTGATTTTAATCCTGTCCGAATTTGTCATGTCAGCGTTTTTTTTTTTTTCTTCAGGGGAGAATTACACTGTCTTTTGCCTGCTATAAAATGCCCTGAAGACATACCCACAGGTGAAAGTAGTCCTGTGTGAATTGACCTGCTGCATCGACTCTCAGCGGCCCATGTTAGTCCGCAGGCCGTGTACAGTAACTAATGCTGTAGATCAAGTGCACCAAGTGTCTCTGTAGATTTGACCAGTAAGAAAGACACTAGAAAATGAAAAGAGTTTAGTTGAACTCTAAAAATTTTTTAGAGTTCAACTAAAAAATTTAATTCTGTCACTAATTACTCACCCTTTCAAACCCATAAAAACCCATCTTCAGAACACAAATTAAGACTTTTCTAATGAAATCAGAGATATCTCTGACCCTCCATAGACTGCAAGGATATTACCACGAACAACACACAGAAACACAGTAAGGACATTGTTAAAATAGTCCATGTGGCATCAGTGGCTAAACTGTAATTTTACAAAGCTACGAGACAACTTTATTCAACAATTTCTCTCCTGTGCTTCACCCGGGTGCTATTTTTGGACTATTCGACGTCCAACTAGGTCCACTATTTAGATGTCCAACCATGAACCAACTTAGACGTAATTTTGACTTTCAACATTTGACTAATCTGGGTTTTTTTGGACGTAATTTGGACGTCTATGGCAGTGGCAGTAAACGTGTTTTACAAAATATAGCCTATCAACATGATTATCCATTTGAATACAGATTATTTATAAACAAACAAGATTTATTATCTGCATGGCTATTTATTTATTTGGTAGACCATATGGTTTTTTTTCCCTGTTTTTATTTTATATGAAGTAGCCTATAATCAAGTTAGTTTTTTTTTTTTTATTGTATATTGTATTAAAAAAAAATAATAATAACAAGCGTTACGTGCCCTTACGTGGCGGTCCCACCGACGTCAACATTAGACGTGCGGTAGACGTCAAAAAAAGACGTTGCCTGGCGTTACAAAACAACCCCATCAATGGACAAAAACTGGACGTCCTAAAATGACATGGAAAAGACGTCACTACGACGTCACATTGCGAAGTGTGTTGATCATGGTACACGATGATGTTACGAAAGTGAGTATAAAACATTTATAATAATATATTGATATATTTAGTATTTTTATGATGCGTACATATGATACACACCTACCCCACAATCCTAATGACTTTGGCATGTATATGCTACAGATTAGGATTGCGGGGTAGATGCGTATTATATGTGTGTGAAAACTGCATATTGAATGCACTCTAAAGTAAACTTTTGTATATCAATAAAAAGTTTTTATTTGGCACATTTTGGAACCTTGCTTGCTGTCTATGGAAGGGTCAGAGAGCTTTGGGATTTTTTTCAGAAATCTCTTTATTTGTGTTTCGAAGATAAACAAAGTCTTGCGGTTTGGAATGACATGAGGGTAAATAATTAATGACAGAATTTTCAATCCCTTTAAGCATTTTGTGAGGCAAAAGCAAAAACAAAACTTGTAAAAATATAATCATGTCTTCAAATCCTCAGTCTACAGTACAAACACGCATCAGAAAACCAAACTCTGCATCACAGTGTGCATAATATTCAAGCTAAATAGTCTGCAAAATTAGTCTAAGTATTTCCCAAAGCACAGTATGTTAAAAAAAAGTATGCCAGAAGTCCCTCGATGGTCTTAAGATCTTAAATGATTTATATTGCCAAAAACCCATTGCACTTCAGTTCATAACTACAACATGGTAGTTGTAACAAATCAATAGTGTATGATGTGTGTTACGTACGCTGTTACGTTCGTAAATTGTGTGAAGTTTGTGGGTGTGTGGTAGGCTGTGTGTGTGTGTGTGTGTTTCAGATTCCTATTGGCACATCAGTCTGTCACTCTTCAATCTGGATGATAACGTTCTGGGTTACATTATACAATCAATCTACGCTGATCGGTTTAAAAACCTGCGACTGTTCGGCTGGCTGCAGCTTTTTGCTCACCTGTACTTTTCTTTGGATACGCTTGTATGTTCACTTTTGCTCTCTTTGCTTTGTATATTGTGTTTATATGTCTTGAAAAGTCTGTTTTCTTTTACTGTCTTTGTTAGTTAGGATAGCTTTTGATTAGGGCGTTGTTACGCTGAAGACTTCTTTTCTTTCTACATTTTCTTGTTGGGTAGTTAGCTTTGATTAACAACATCAGCTAGCTGTGTTTTTGTTTTGTTTATTTCTTTTATTTGGCATCTCTTGTGCTTTCCCCCTCCCACCTTCATTCGTTGGTTTTCATCAATGTTTGTTTATTTGTCTTTTTGTAAATACTGTAAATATGGTAAACACCTTGTTACCCCCTTTCACTGAGCACCGTGTATAATAAACGGTCATCCAATGTCAAAATCGAATTTGCCTGCGAGCCTCATTGCATACTCATATACAGAAAAATATTATTTCCCCGTTTACCCCTAGAGCTGTAAAAAAAAAAAAAAAAAAAATCTAACAGGTACGTAACAAGTCAAGTCAAGTCAAGTCACTTTTATTTATATAGCGCTTTTAACAATACAGATTGTAGCAAAGCACTGAACATTATCAAATAGGATAACAGAGTGATGTAATGAATAATGACGAGATAAAACTTTATTTATCAAATGCAGAGACGGTCTCTGTAATCAAATGACGATAATCACTAGAAATTACAACAATGTGTTAGTCCAACACAGTGGTACGACCAATTCATACATATTCATACCAGGTGGCAAATTCGTGCTAATTCGTACAAATTTGTATTACCTCACTCGTACGATTTGGTACGATCTGTCTAAACCCAATAAGTGATGGGTAGGTTTAGCAGCAATTTTACACCTTAGCAAAAATTGCATGAATTCGCATGAGTGAGGTCGTACAAATTTGTACAAATTAGCCACCTCGTAATGAGACTGGGCTGGTTGGTCTGTCCCGAAGCTTGCTTCCTCTTCCACACACTCACTATTTCTTCAGTAGGCAAACTGGGACACAGTACAAATCTAGGGTCAGAGTTTGGCTGGCCTAGTGAACCCCTGCTGGTGGATGCTGTAACTACAACATATTGACATTTTCCCTCACAATTTCCAGAGCTTTGGCTGTCACAGAGACAGGTGTGACTCTCAAGACTCTTTCAGCGACATCTGTCAGGCATTTTATGCATGATATTCCATATATATCACTTACAGCACCTCTAGCTTGTCTAGCAACTGTTATAATTTGTATGTTTTTTACTGGTAAAGAAATAGGCTGATTTGAACTTTGCTCTCTCACAAATTCGTGGGCGTTGTTTACTTTTAGATGCATCATCCTTCTACTGTTTTTTCCTGATTATTTGGTTCAAACGCATGCAAATTATAGCATCCATGCTGCTAAAGTGTGTGCACTAAAGGGAATTTGACAAGGCTTTCCAAACATTTTGGCGTCCTTAGACTTGAGAGAGATAAAATAAACCACAACCAGTAATCATCAGGGTCTAAACACATATATTACGACATTCATCGGTTCAGAGAATTTTGATTGTAGCCCATCAGGGAAAAAAAACATACATTCATGCAACATAGAAATTGTTTTATAATTCATCAAAATCACAGAAACAGTATTTATTTATAACACACAGTTAACTATATCACACACGTACTTGTTCTATGTTTTTTTTTTTCTATGTATATTTTGTAAGTGAATCTTTACTATCCCTAGTTAGACTATTATTTTGTATTCTAGGCTCATTTTGAACACAAACTATGCTTTCTGTGAGTAACTTCAAAAAAGGAGATACAACTTCCCCATTTCTTGTACATTTCATACGAGTATGACATCATTTCCAGTGGCATATTGACTGCCTTTATGTTGTGTCTGTGTGTGAGGTCAATTTCTCATCCCTGGACGGCGCCTTTTACAGCAGAGCGGTAAACATTAGCTGAAGGACGGTGGGCCCTTCTGTCTCCTACATATGGGGAGTGTTGTAGGTGGCCTTGCTGTTGCCAGCTCCTGTCAGATGAACTCCTACCACAGTGTACATATGTTGTATTACACAGCTTGCCAATTAAACCTAGTAATGCCTCTCAGTGCCAGTCAATTAGATTCACACATAATATACTGATAGATTTCTGGGTGAGTTCTATGTTACTTTGTGAAAGACAGTTGATGCTATTCAAAGATGCTACACATATGCTACCAAGATGTCCGTGAAGGAGTGCATCATCTGAAAAGTATTTGATTTGCGTGTTAACGTGTAGTTATTGTAATGTACCATATCAGAACAAACCTTTAATTACAATGACATTTAGATTCTGTTGCATTTATTACACTATGGGACCTAATGGATAGGGAGTTGGACTTGTAACCCAAAGGTCGTGGGTTCGATGGTGGGGGGAGTGAATAACCAGCTCTCTGTCCACCTTCAATATCAGGACTGAGGTGAGACCCTTGAGTAAGGCACCGTTCCTCCAACTGCTCCCCGGGCGCTGCAGCAATGGCTGCCCACTGCTCCAAGGTGTGTGTTCACGATGTGTGTGTGTGTGTGTGTGTGGTTGTTCACTTCTCACTGCTGTGTGTGTGCACTTGGATGGGTTAAACGCAGGGCACACGTCCTTTCCTTTCCTATACGCCAAGTTTAATAAATAAACTGTTGGTTGCTTTACATGTTGAAAAAGTGTGCCTATATTAAGCATTGAATTGTTGTCAATATTAATCATAATAATAATAACCACTTTAAGTAAATTACTACTATGGCAACTATTAACAACAACAACAACACAAACAACATTATTATTATTATTATTATTATTAAAATAAAATTAATGAAATGCTAAATAAAATAACAATAATATTCAACACAAATAAATACATAAATCTGGCTCTGTTTATTAATTTATGTTATTTTATCTAAATTATATGATATGAATTACATTATTTATTTTTATTTAAATTTTAATCATTTTAGTAATTTTAAAAATTAAAACTTTAATATTGAAATTCTTATTTCAACTCTTAAACTATTATTTAACTTATTTTTCTTCCTTTTAATATTTTTTTGTGCTGTTGTCATTTTACTTATTTATCTTTCTTTTATATCAATTAGAGTCATTTTAGTACTCATTTGCTGTTATATGTAGAGGTGATGTGAAGGAGAGTCGAAAAGTCTTAGATAAACAAAAGTACTTTTAATAAACAAAAACTGAACTCGGAGAATACGCTTAATATTTTACAAAGAACCAATCGCACCAAACACTACAACTTAAAATAAATATTGACCGATAATCTAATAACCAAATGGAGGACAGCTGGGGAAACACAGGTGGAAAACAATCAATTAATAACTATACAGACACAGGAAAAACCAAATATGGGCAAACAGGAAGGAACTCAAAATTGAAACCAAAACAGAAACACATGAAAGAAAAAACAAAAACGTAACATTTGCAAAGGCAATAATAAAAATAGAAGTTAATTATTCATATTGAACTTATTTTATTTAATTTGAGTAATTTTGTTGTGCGTTTGTCATTTTACTGTTATTTATCTTTAATTTTATTCATTTCAATTAAACTCATTTGCAAACACAACAATGATAATATTTTTTTTTATTTAATATGTATATTTCATTTAGTTTTTAGCTGACAAAATTAATTTCTAATAGTTTAAGTTAACATTAACAACACTGGTATGCACTGTAAGACTGATCATCCTAGAGTAAAAAGAAGACATGTCTCATATGAAAACATACAAAAAGGAAGCTGAGGTTAAACGGTCCAGGAAAAGTGTTGTAGAAAAACTGAAATAAACTTGGTACCAAGAGCATGAAGGGAAACCCTGAAAAAGAGTAACTCTATGCCCAGAGGTGTAGAGCCAGATGCTCACGGATTATATGTCAATACATCTGCATCACACTGTTCCACGAGCTCGAGGACACCGTGCTTGCATTTGAGCACCAGAGAGCAATGCTGGATTTATGACAGCCTGTAAACCGCAATACAGTCTCTTGTCTTAAAGAGACAGTTCTCCTAATCCAGCATCAATTACTCAGAATCACATCATTCCAAACCTGTATGACTTTCTTTCCTCTGTGAATCATGAAAGAATATATTTTTGTTGCCCTTGCCATGAAAGTCAATGTGGTCAAATGTCTCACAGAGGGATAAAGTTGTACAGATTTGGTACGACACAAGAAAAGATTAAAATTGATGCTGTAGCAGGTCTCTGAGTATATTATTTGCACATAGCTGCCAACTTGCACCTCTTTCTCTCACATTTTGGGCGCTTGCCCTTGGCTTAAAAAACCAAGGACTAAAGTCCCACAACAAAACTACCTCACACAGAGGCACAAATAAACAGCACTCACCATCTCCTGTGGATCTGGAGGTCACTAAGTGAACGCACCAAGAATACTGAACTCAGACAGCAAAACAAACAGACAGATAAAGGTATTTTACTGATGCCAAGGAACAAAACACATATATACAACAGAGCAAGAGCTGAAGTGAAATGTACATACAGTATCTGAGTACATTAGCATGTGTTTCTGCCGAGCGAGGGAGCAAGAAAGAGCTGTTTGTGTGTAATGTTGTTACCCTGACTGGGGAATCACTCGGAGGAACAGCGGGACGGGAAGAGGAGACGGAGCTGTTGTATTGTCTGATGGCAGCAGGTAGAATCAATCCCCAGCAGCACTTGTTAAAACACTGTGGTGGAAAGAGCCGTTGGCTAAAGGTGTTCAAAGGCAGAGCATTGTGACTAAGATATACTGAATTGTTTGTGATGGAAACACATAATGGATTTCATTTCCACTGCTTTCAACAAGTCGAGAGGGAGAATTTTAACAGTTCTTAATTAGTTTATTTATCTACTGAACAACTGTGATGTTGTATGTTTTGCAGCTTTTGAGGTTAACAGATTTAGTTTAAAATTTATATTGTGTGCGTGTGTATATAGTGTGTGTGTGTGTGTGTATATATATGATGCTTAACTAAACTAATTTCGGGAGGAAAACGTACGAATGTTAACCAGCTTCCGCCGATCTCCCTATCACCTAATTACACAATCAGAGCTCGATCCAGCCCTTTATAAACCGCTATCTTCCTCTCCCTAGTATCTTCTGGACCCTGCTAAGTCAGGTTTCTCCCAAGGTTTTTCTCTCCCTAGCGGAGTTTTTTCCTTGCCACTGTCACTCTCATATATATATATATATATATATATATATATATACAGACTTCTTTCAAAAATTCCCACAGACTTGAAACTGTTGAATGGTAGTTTGTACATTTTAACTGTGCATGGAATCAGAGTATATGCAATTCCCTTGGTGGTCTGACCTATAAATTCACTGTAAAAGTTTTGAAAGTTGTTATAAAATGCTTGTGGCATAACAGTTATATATATATATATATATATATATATATAACAGTTATATATATATATATATATGCTGTGTTTTAGCCCTTAGGTCTATTTTGTGTTTTCTCTATATAAATACTTAGAACCAAAATTCAGATTTTTTTCCTTCAAAATTCTGTCAAAAGCAGTATAGGGAAAGGATTTAATCTTCCCACACAACTTGTCAAGTGTGCTCCATCTCACTTTAGGGTGACAGCATCTTAAACTTACAGTCTTCAGCTAATTCAAAGACACAAGCTGAGAACAGATAAAACACAGGGTTGCTTCTTTATGTACATTCAGAAAGGAAACAGTCTTTCAGTTGCTCAACATTAAAACTGTGAATGTATCATTAACGGAGAGAACCTGTCTTTCACGCTAAATTAAGCTTCTGCCACATGCTTGTTGCTTTCTCAGTTTTTAATATTGTATTTCGGAGTAACAAAGAGTGTCATCTGTCTTAGAGTTTTAAAAACAGCCAGTTGTCATATTGTCAGACAGCTAGTCTGTCTTAATTTGCATATAGTAAACAGATGACAGCATACGCAAATCACAACATTAACATCACTTTTTTTCAAAGAAAACTAAACAGCAGTGTGTCAGGATAAATAAATATGTTAAAGGGACAGTCCACTTAAAATTAAATTAAATATATATATATATATATATATATATATATACACACTCCACTAAAGGAATATTAGGAACACCTGTTCAATTTCTCATTAATGCAATTATCTAATCAACCAATCACATGACAGTTGCTTCAATGCATTTAGGGGTGTGGTCCTGGTCAAGACAATCTCCTGAACTCCAAACTGAATGTCAGAATGGGAAAGAAAGGGGATTTAAGCAATTTTCTGAGTATTTCACAATCTGCTCAGTTACTGGGATTTTCACACACAACCATTTCTAGGGTTTACAAAGAATGGTGTGAAAATGGAAGAACATCCAGTATGCAGCAGTCCTGTGGGCGAAAATGCCTTGTTGATGCTAGAAGTCAGAGGATGGTGGGCCGACTGATTCAATAGAAGAGCAACTTTGACTGAAATCACCACTCGTTACAACCGAGGTATGCAGCAAAGCATTTGTGAAGTCACAACACGCACAACCTTGAGGTGGATGGGCTACAACAGCAGAAGACTCCACCGGGTACCACTCATCCACACTACAAATAGGAAAAATATGCTACAACTGGCACGAAATTGGACAGAAATTGGACCAAAATCGGACAGTTGAACACTGGAAAAATGTTGCCTGGTCTGATGAGTCTCGATTTCTGTTGAGACATTCAAATGGTAGAGTCAGAATTTGGCGT
>JAUCMS010000001.1:19906354-19920998 GCA_032357445.1 Enteromius radiatus
AAATATATTATGTAAAGAAAAACTTTTATTTTGGATGCGATTAATCGCGATTAATCATTGCCCAGCACTAAACAAAACATATAAAGGTGTCCAGTGAATTTATTTGGGAATTTATTTAGTATTTGTACATACATAGTATTCTCGTGAGACTTCATGTAAATAATACATGAAGTCATGAAGAATAAGGTTTTATTTATAGGCTCAATCAATCAATAAATCAATTAGTCATTATTGGTCTACTTCTTTAAACAATGCAAACATAAGGTATTTAAAAAAACGAAAAGAAGTTCAAGAACATTTGTTAAGGACATAACATTTACTGTACATATGCTGGACAAAGCCAAAGAATCAAAGTGATGTGTAGTTTATTACTAAAAAAAAAAAAACTTGACAGGCTTACCCACAATGCAATTCGTTTAGCCTTATCAGCATTAGGAATTAGCAAACCTCATCAAGTTCACTGTCTGAGTATTTACAGAGAGTAATTAATCATATGCTAATATATTGACTTGGCTTGGAGAAAAATAAATTGTGAGCTAAGCTGGACCTGATTAAAACCTGCCAGACACTTGGAGACAGAAACACTGAAGAGCAGAACGTCTCAAGTGTTCATTGTACCGAAACACTTCAGCTGTCATTAGACCGATATCTGCACGTTTCCTTAAGGAAAATAATCTATAGTGTATAATGGTTGCATTTGTTATTTTCATAATGCTGCCTTACATTTTTAATTTAAAAACTCACTTCAAATTTAAGAAATGTGACAACTAACCCAATTCTGCACCAATATTCCAATATTTAAATACATTATAATAAAATATTGTTGCAGAAAAAAAAAAAAGGCTGAGCTATTAGATCCTCTTCTGTCTGTCTGCAGTATCCATGAGCCTGGAGACATCAAACAAGTTCTGCCACGGTGGCTGTCTTGTTGAGCACATGTACAACACAGCTGCACCATCTTGTGCGAGTGCGTGCGCCACTTCATCTGCTCTCCTTCTCCACTCATTCCCATCAGATTCAGGTGGCAGGCGAAACTGCGTCTAGTTCTGATGTTCAGAAATAGAGTCAGAATCCGAGGGGAAGCACGCATCAGTCAGGGTCCATCAGAGAAGACTCTCACTGCTTTAAACATCCCTTCCCTTCCATTTCCTTTCATTGTCAGGCTGTATGTGACATGAAAATATCAGGAAAATCCAGAGTTCGCTAACGCTCGGGCCGAACATTTGGTCATCTGCTGGTGTCATGCAGGGCCGCGTGATAGCATGTGATGGGAGGAATCAGCGATTCTGGGCTCTCATCAAGTGGATGCTGGAGGGAGTGTGATTATGAAAGAGAGTGAGGTGAGATCGCTACGAGTGTGCATGTGAGGGTCATTTCAGGGGAAATTGAGTCTTAGAAGAGAACCACACACAAAAAAAAAGTCTGTGAGATGTTAAAGTAGTTTTTTAGTAGGGTTACCTCAGGTGATACCTCAGTTGCTTATGGCTATTTATTATAAAAACAAGCTTTTTTTGTTTTTTTGCTAAAAGGTTTAGCATTACTATTATGTATTATTTAAATGAGTCCTGTCCTGTGTACAGTATATATAGTATACAGTATATATATAGTTTGTTTGCACATGATGTCATTGCTGTGGCGGCTGAAGGGCAGGAAGTGATTTTTCTCCGTAGGAATCAGTAGCAGAAGTACAAAATTCCTGTGTTTTGCGTTTTATTTGTGTATGAAAATGTGTTGTTCATAGGGAGTGAAAAATCAAGAAATAAGCTGAGGAAAAAGAGACTTCTAAAGTGGCGCCTGGGGCTGGGAGGAGCCGAGTTGGATAATACTCATCTGTAAAAATATATATTAAATATATTACAATATTAATACAGATAAATAATCCAGTGCTGCCGACTCTTAAGTATTCAGCGTGAGACAATCAGAATACACTAAATGCTAAACGCTGCACATAGACACGATGTAAATAAGAAGTTATTAATTATTATTATGATCCTTTTGTTATGAAGTGGAGCTATTTTTACACTAAATTGAAATACTTGCCTGCCATTGAGCCGCTGGATATAGACTTAAAATACCCTGCAAACAAGGTGTGTCAAAAGTGAATGGGGTATTTATATGAGGTATGCGGCGGGATATATATCACTCCTGAAACTACTGGATTCATGGTTTGTGGTCATGGGTCCTGTTAGCGGCAGGTAAAACAACTTTTGTTTCAATTCTGAATTGATTATAGCATAGAAAGCAAACAATTAGTGCTTGCATGTAATCACTAAAAAGCTGTCACTCGATCACAATCTCATCATGTTCCTTTATAATCAGTGAAGCTCTCTGAACTGTAATATCTTATTTACATTGTGTCTACGTGTGGCATTTAGAATTGAGTGAATTATGACTGTCACCCTGTATATTAATATGGTTCTTTATTAATATCTTAATGTATTATTATTATTATTATAACTTATATTAACCATTTGCACACACCAGTATTATATAGGCTATGACTCACCTTCTCCTCCACTTTTTTCTACGTTTTTTAGTCAATTTCTTGATTTTTCACTCCTTATGAACAACACATTTTTCTACACAATAAAAGCTCCTTGTGTTTTCTCGGGTTTGACCGATCTGAACATCCATAAACAATGCAAAACACAATAATTCTGAGTTTCTGCTACTGATTCCTGCCCTCCAGCTGCATTTTGCGTGTCATCAGAACCATGTGACTGCATAGATATATACTATACATATATAGTAACTTCAGCCTTCAGTGTCACATCATTTAGATGAATTCTACTGACCTCAAACTGCTAAACAGTATAATTTCTATAAATTTCAATCATTTATACTTAATATATACTGAGTTCATTTCTGAATTCCAGGACTAAATCATGGTACACGCTGTTAAACTGATCTGAAATCAGTGCTGCTAGATTTCCTGTACAGTGATTGTAACTGGGGAAATAAAGTCCTGGATTATTTTGCATTTGGATACCTTCAGCATGTATTCCCCAATATTAACCTTGTGACCTCATATAAAACTTCTGCACATTGTTCTCTAAATTAATCTCCAGAGGACAAAAATAATGAGCAGATTTTTCGGTAGGAAGGAAAAACGTAAAATAGGGACCAATTAGAGCTCATCTAAAGCACAGACGTATGAAAAGACATAAATAGAAGGAATTCGATCATGAAAAGTCCTTTGACGGTCGTTTTGAATGCTGTACCTTTTACATAATGTAGTGAATTTATTATCATCATCAGAAGATTCACTCTGCTTAATTATTTCCTGTCTGACCCAACGACAACATTGTGCATCGCAATGAGAGATAACCCGAAGCATTGTCATCTCAGCATTCATAAAGCAGAGTTTTATCGCATAATTTGTTGACATGTACTTGTACTGCACTTAAAGTCCATTTATGCATTTCGTGTCGGTCAACGCAACTGGAAGATCTTGGTTCGGTGCCAGAGCTCTGGACTTTAAAAGGGTATTTTCTTACACTTTTTTTTTATCAAGATAATGCTTCTTTTGAGTGACTGCCATCTACATTGATGCAATCAATACAGATAATGTATCCTTGAGCATCAGAGCTCACTAAATCAGAGCGAGCTTCCATTCAAATGCAGTCTGGCAGATATGATAGCTGCTGTTATATAAGTTAGCAATACAAAATCACTGTTCTCGAACAACCTGAAACGGCACTGTAATTATATTGCACTGCCCTATTAGTGACCCGGCCATTTTTCACCAGGATTGAGATATTGAATAGTCTGACCAGAAAGATTGTGCTCTGCATATTAGAAAACACGCTTGACTATCCCATGAACCCATTTAAAACACGAACTCCATGATAAAGATGCACAGGCAGACTCGCTGCACCCAAAACGCCTCCCTTCTCTTTTGCCCTTTTTGAATCCATTGGCTTCCATGCCGCGACAGCAAATTTCCCTGCTCTATGAAATTCCTCTGATGGAGCTGTACTAGGTGCCATTTCGCTAAGACTCGGATGTGACCGGCACATAGCAGGTATCTCATTATTTCTCAATGACCATGGTAAAACACAAGGTCAGAACTCAGCATTTCTTGCTCCTAGCAGGCTTAGTATTCCATTTAGATGCAATTTTCAATTCCCTGCTCTAGATTACTGTGCGAATGTCGACCATTCATATCTCATCTGTGCAACTCTCATCCCTTTTACTTCCACCGCACAGGTCCGACAAGTATTTGACGGAGTACAAAGAGCGCAATTCATGCTGTGTTACAGAACCGCATCTTCTGGCTCAATACTGCACCTCACAAAATACCTTGTTTTAACCAATGAAACATGGTACAACATGACGGATGATAGAGATAATAAGAAATGTAATTTGTGTGTGTGCTATTTTCATGCTTATTTACCATAAAATTAGCAATATTCTAACAGCAGACCAAAGTCAAGGAACATCTGTTCACTCTGTGGCCATATTTGTGCCTCCAGGCAGCTATTTTGGGCATCCAAGACCAAGTCTTGAATGGAGAAATCTTAGAAGCTCAAAAACAGCTTTCCATTTAAATATATAAGCAACAAAACATGAAATGCTATCCTAAGCATGCATCTCTGAGGGTGGACTGTTTCTATGGCAAATGGAGTAGTGATGCAAAGACTTTATCAATTTGCAAATGGCTCTTTTATTTAGAAGGTGAGAGTCAATCCACCATTTTGCGCATTGACCAACCTTGGACCAGACTCTACTGCCAGAGCTGAGCAGTAAACCCTATAAAGCAACACTTTTTGTAGGCCAAAACCTGGAAATAATTAGCATTTTAGGACCTCCAGTTCCATCATAGTTTCTGACAAGTGTCTGTATGGCAAAATAAAGATGTTTGGCAACATTAAACATCATCATGCCGAGCAAGCAAACTCATCTGTTCAACGGTTTGCTTTCATAGCCTCAGTGTGTTCATAATCACACTCCTGCACGCTATCCTAACTCAAACTGAAGACACAAAGAATTGACAAAAACTTAGTGATGGTGGTGTTGAAGTCATGCAATCATACTGTAGTTTGTTCACAACTTTTCTATCTACTTCTGGCAATGGTATTTAGGCTTCAAAATTCATTAAAGTTGTGTTCATTTGTCAATAGTATCAAAATCTATTACAAGTACTTTACTAACTGTTAATAATAAGCAAATTTGTTACCGGACAATATGTAAATTTGTGGTATTTAGAGTAAAAAATCCCCCTCTCTTAGAGCTAAAGAATACAGCAATATTTAACATGATAAAAAAAGCTGGTTGACTTTTGTTGGCATGTATAGATTCAGCTGGTTCAAATTACTTATTTACTTATTACAGTGATCACAATACTTATAATGGTAATACTTTAGAATAAGGAACATCAATAAATTCAAAATTTTTTGCTTATTAATAGTTGGTAAGGTAGTTGTTGAGATTAAGTATTGGGTAGGGTCAGGGATGTAGAATAAGGTAATAAGGCGTTAAAACGTGCTTAATTACTACATTAAATGGCTAAGTTTCTATTAATATGTATAAGTTGTTAAAAAAACCCTGGAATAAAGTGTTACCCTCATAATACAACAATTAAATATAATTGTTTAATACATATACAGTATATTGAAAGAAAGAAAGAAAAATTGAAACATTTTTATCGTTACTACTGTAAAGCTCCTATATATATTATTATGGGATCTTATTTACAACTTTGAGGAGGTTTACATTTTTATTTTATTATTTTTTTTCCTGTTCCTTTAAAATTGACATTTTATGTATGTCCGAGTATTATATACATTTTTGGATCTCAGCAAACTCAAACTTACAAAATGATACACAAATGTTTTTATTTTCTGATTCCATTGTTTTCTGATGAGTTAAACAAGCGCAGATCACTTCACAGACTCTTTCTTGACTATTTTTAGAGACTAGAGCTGTCACAGAGACAGGTGTGATCTCTCTATTTCAGTGAAGTCTGTCAGTTAGCACAGACTACTCTACTCCAAAACAAAGCAAAATACAGCACATTTTAAGTCATCAGATTGCGTGGATACCTACTAAATTCTGCACAAATCCATCATGTTCACCATTCTCTGACAATCCTTTGTCTTAAGAACAAATATTCTCATCCAAATTACCAGCTGTTGCTCTCCACTGATAATTGTCGTTCAGCTTGAGTCGTCATCTCATTTCTGTTCACATCTGGTTTTTAACAACTTGTCTTTGTATTCCTACACTGACTGGCAGAATTGAAAAACTCAAGAAGATGTTGCGTTTTTGAACATCTATATTCCAAAACCCTGAAACCTGACACTGAGAAAAAGGCTACGAAGCATCTTGAAAATTGAAAAAAAGTGCTTTTGAAACAGTTTGCATTCATTCTACAGATCATTAACATGGAAAGAAGTAGAAGAATAGAAACGGTCAAAGGAAGAGTACATCAATAGCTATAAATGCCTATGCCTATGGCAACAGAAATGAGCTGAGATGGTGAAGGTTGAATAAATAGTGTTTAATGTGATGCAATAAAAGTATTTATGTATAAACAGATGGCCTATGTGCATATGTACATCTCAGGAGATGCCACTGAGGTAGTTATGCAGGCCCTAAAATGAATGCACTGTCAGTGAAAAATTAAGTCAAGCCCCTGAAACCATAACAACGAAGTAGATGGATTTCAAGAGGGAGACCTTGAGTGTATTTCAAACACATCAGCACAACACCTGCGGCCTGTGACAGGTTTAAAGTGAGGAAACTGTTTAGCATGTATGGGAATTTGTTGCTGTAAAAATTGAAGCTTGATGAAGAGTAGATCAGTTTAAATGCAGTTTAACCCGTAACGCATGTGAGAACTACATTTAGA
The DNA here is from genome assembly GCA_032357445.1 of Enteromius radiatus. Taxonomy (NCBI): domain Eukaryota; kingdom Metazoa; phylum Chordata; class Actinopteri; order Cypriniformes; family Cyprinidae; genus Enteromius; species Enteromius radiatus. Next base: position 19,913,208 of record JAUCMS010000001.1, read on the forward strand.
CAGGTGGTAAACCCAGTTATGATGGCTTTATTTAAAATCTAAATCGGAATCTTTACCTAAAGACATGCACGGTGAGAACACAATGACTCATAATCTGACTCGCTCTAACACTAAAGCGTCTCATATAGCCACTGATGACACTAAATCAAATAAACTAGCCCAAAGCCTAATGTGTAATTATCAAGTACGCCACATGTGCTCACTTTTACTTTTTAGAATGCCATTTGGAGTTAAATGTTAATTGAAAGCGACCTCAAAACAGATGTCGAAAATGACATCACCACTGTTCTGTAATAAAGATGCGAGATCTAAATGTATTAGTAGCCCTGGCTTGCACCACACACAAGCATGGCTTTCTTTCTCCTGTGGAACATTGGGAAGATGTTTTAAAGAAAGTTGGTGAGCAGATCGTTTCAATGAAAATGTGTTTACATTGTTTAGACAATAAAACAATGGAAGTCAAGGGAAACCAAAAATGTTTAGGAATCGACACTGATTCTGTTCTGCAGAAAAATTACATGCATACATATTTGAAATGACATATGAATGTAACTGATGACAGGATAACCATTTTTTGGCTGTACTGTCCCTTTAATACTAACCCAGGATCATTTGTTAGTATCAGTTGGAACAGTAACCTGAACAAAACGTATGCACTGGTTCCTCCACGGTTGTCATGCACACAAAACACGTCACATTACTGAACATTTTCATACCTTGATTTGATTACATTTCATTTTACATGCTATTTGTGGAATGCCATCACGCATACTCATCTATCAGCGTCTCCGATTCTTTGTCTCTGCATTGCTCTCGCTCTCTCTTTCTAGTACAAAAACACACAGGCCCACACCCAACCTCCTGCCAGTCATGTCTGCATCTCCCCAGCCTCTCTATAAAAGGAGCCTTTTTAAGGGGTCTGTGTCAGGGAGAATAGGCCCAGGAAGCTTGCCAGAGGCTTACCAATGGAGACAGAGCACTTGAATGCTGCTACTTTACGCTGAAATCAGCACAAACAGAATGGAGGGAAAGGTGGAGGCAAAGAGAGAAACTGTGAAAAAAGAGAGAGACTGTGAAGCTCAGGAGGACAGGCGGACGGTGAGCTGAAGTCTGATGAGAACTACACAAACTATAAATCTGTCTAGTAAGAAAAAAAAAACAAAACTAAAAAAACAAGGAGGTCTAGGAGGACAGAGGCATCCATTAAACTGACAGAACAGTACTGTTGCATTGTTCAAAATAATTGCTCTTTTAAATTTCTATTCATTGGAGAGAAAAAAATAAAACTATTAAGTAGCACAAGTTTCTAAGTGTGATTATAGAAAAAACATTTTTGAGCTTGATATTAGTATGATTTCTCAAGAATCATGTGACACTGAAGACTAATGTTATGTAAATATGCAGAAAAATCAGCTTTGTATCACCGGAATAAATTACATTTTCAAATATTTTTAAAAACTGCTATTTTAAATTGTAATAATATTTTAATAGTTCGTATATAATAAGTAAAACAATATCTATAATTATGCAAGAAATTAAGATGAAAATGATTTGATGGCTGTTTGGACGTATGACATTTCAAATCTACCAATCAATGAGCTGTAAATGCCATGTGATTAATCACTCTGGAGCCAGAAAATGACATCATAACAATGATGCCACAAAAAAAAAAAAAAAAAAAAAAAAGGCAGTGATTTGATATGTGCCCATGCCGAAGGGAGCAGTCCACATTCTTCATGTATTATTAAACAAACAAAAAGAAAAAAAGTAATGCATGTTTAAGCATTTGCTGAACCCGAAGCTGTTTACACAGAATGCAAATATCATACAACTGAAAATAATGATGCTGTTTGTTAACATATTGGTATATACAGTATGAGTAGTTAAATATGTATGGGACATTTATTCTATATAATAATATACTTTATTGTTTGCTTTCTGCAACACATACCGCTATATATTAATTCCTAAGGATATACATAAGCATAATATGATACTATATAAGTTTTGTAATTTTATAATTATATTTTTAATATATCTTAAATAAATGTTGTTTAATAAAAATGCAACTCCCTACAAAAAACACAAACTTGTTTTGTACAGTATTATATAGTCAGCTAAATCTTCTGATTTTATGAACCAACTAAAACCGACTTATACATCCAATTTACAACAGGATGCATAAAAAGCAGCGGCACAATAGGGCTTTGGCACTTAATAAAGCTTCATGTGTTGTGGTATGTGCCTGCAAACAACAACAACAACAAAAACACAAGCCACAAACAAGGCTGACTATGTAAATGAGGCTGGCAGGTTTTGTAGAGGTTATGCCAGATTTGGCTTTTTTGTTGACTCTCTAATGTCTTGGTCTGAGAAGAGGAAGCTGGTTATGAGCAGTGCAAAAGGCCAGTGATTCAGGTAGAAGGCTTCCTACGTTGCTTTTAATAAGAGAAAGCACCCCTCTCTGGCTCTCTTTTTCTCTCTCTCTTAGGAGCTGAACTGCTAAATATATTCCAAGCCACACATGGGTTAGTAATGAATAAAACATTGCATCATTGAAATTAGTTTTTTTTTGCACGACAATTACCAAATGCATCTAGACATTGCAAATGTTTCTTGCTAGATCAAAGAATTTAGACATTTTGCTTCAATTAAAATATAGCCAAGGAAAACACTTTGTTGGGTCAGCTGATCTTGTGCTTTCAAAAGTTTCTCAATTTGGATTAAAATAGCAGCCAGTCAATTATATGCACTCATTTTCAGATATACATATTAATGCTCATGAATTAAACATTAGCAATAAATTGAATGTTATTTAACATATTTAAGGACGATGGCTATTGCTTATACAATCTCATAAAACATTTATTTTAATTTAATTTAAAACCATACTCATAACCATAGTTTTTTGTGTAAATGCATATTTAGAGACTCACATCCAAAAGCAACCCACAAAAATGACAGTAATTTTAAAGGTAAAAAATACTGTAAAAATGCTACAGTAAAAACCTGTTAAATGGTTAATGGTAAATTCCTGTCAAATTTACTTGGAAAAATAGTTCAGAATTTGCAGAATTCCCAGCATCGCATTTAAAATTGTATTTGAATTTGATGTTTTTTTTCTTTGAAATAACTGTTTCTTATCAGTTATATTGTATGTTACATGTAATGTTGTTAAATTAATGTTTATTGCATATTTCAGTTTAATGAGTCTCACCATGATGGTGTTTAGTGTTTGTGTGAATGACCCTGAGCTTCTTCTATACAGTATATGTTCATAATTAAAAGCTGCTTGTGATGGGCTTTGATTCATCATGTGACTTTCTCATTACCACCTGCATTTGGTGGTAATGAGAATATCAGTGTATTTCAAATGTATAAAACAGATTTCAGTACTTTAATAGGTTGATATATTATATTATATTATTATTATATCAGTTAATTAAATTACGGTATTTAACTGTAAATTCAACGTAAAACCTAAAACGTTGTTACTGTATTTTTTTTCACAGTGGAATTTCCGGCAAGAACAGCTGCCGGTTTTACACTGTAAATTTTATGTTTTTTTGTTTTTTGTTTTTTTTTTATAGTTCAAGCATGCTGGAAAAATAGCATACATGTTGCAATTTTTTTTTTTTCTTTCTTTCAGCACACTTTCAAAATAAAATTTCTGAAGCAACCATGCTGTTTTTGTTTGCTTCTACAATTGTTATTTTTTTTATTTATTTTTTTTTTTTTTTGAGTGCTCTGCACTGCAATGTTTTGGATTCTTCCCCTTTATTATGATGAGGATTGTGTAGAGTGCAGTGTTTACCAGGTAGCAAGTTTACTACGTCAGAAAAGCCATATATGAAGCTGGTTATGTGATGCAAATGTCAGAATGAATTGGTTTACAAATCATGCACTATGGTAAACATTTTTTAAGGTCATAACAAAGTATTGTGCAAGGAATCACGTAATAATAAACGTCATAATTTTTGTGAAAAGGAATACAATTCAGTAGTTACTGGCACTAGCGTTCATTTCAGCTGAAAACTGCAGTCAATTGTATGAGTATGTTTTCTGAGTTTTGCAGAAATGTAGGTAAAGGCATGTTTATCCAATGAGCTTAGGGAACTGTAAGAGTAGTGACAGCTTTTATTCACCATCCTTATCGAAGCAGTCTAAGGAGTAAATACAAGATCATGGTCATAACTAATGCGTGGGCACACACTTCAAGTGCTGTTCCTGTGCAAACCACACAGAAAAGAAGGGTACACGCTCAAAAAAACTCATGTGGAATAAAGCCGAAGATTTTCTAAATCAGAGCTAAATGAATGAGCAGTGCTCCAGCTCTGCATGTCCATTGATTTTCAGTATGGAACTGAAGCTGAGAGAAATCTTGTGCACGCGAACATGAAGCCCTGATTAATCTGCGAGACGAGGACTGCATGCTAGAAGAGGACTGAGAACTGAAGTCCACAGTGGCACCCAACGGAACGGAAGAAATAATGACTGATTCCAAACATTCGGAAGCCCACAGAGGCCATACAGTAATATTTCTCTGACTTCTTTTCTTGACAAAACAAATTACACTGAGTTTTTCTTCTAATTTTCTCACAGAAACAAAACAGAAATATGCGACAAAACACAAAAGGCTAAAGATTCTACTCTAGATAACTAACGTTTAGGAACTACCATTTTACCCTAAAAAATAAAATTAAATAGACTTTTTTTTAAATACCCCGTGGTGTGAATCAAGTTTTATCAAATTTATCATTCAACATAACATTAAACCCTGTTTCTTACTGTTTCAGTACTGTCAACTTGTGAGGGGATTTTCATGTCATTAGCAAATGTTATTAGCAACCCAAGAAAGTTGATTTTTAGAAGGTAGCTCTCTGAGTTGACAAAAAGGAACATGGTTTGTGCAACATTAGCATCATAATATTAAATGGTAAATGGTTAAGGTAAGTTTCTTATCATTATTGCTCATTAGGTTTGTATGTTACATCTAATGTTGTTTTTCATGTCTGTTACCATGATGGTGCTTAGTATGTGTGAATCACACTGTGCACCTTCTATATGAAATCCACTGAGATCCAATACAAAAGCATATATGTTCATCAAGTAAGTTCCACATAAATCCAAAGCACTTGAATAAAGTGAAAAAAATTAAAAAGCCTTTATTCACATTTATTCGAGTGCTTTGGATTTATGTGTCGAGGAATCCCACATCCAAAGAGCACCGATTTATGACTTTTAATACGCCAGCAGCAAGTTGTTTTGTTTTTTTTTTTCATAGTTTTTGAACTCTTGTTCATCAAGTACTTTCACTTCAAATGTGCTAAATCCCATCCTCAACCCATAGCTGTATAGTAGTAAACTGTAACACCTAAAATGTTGCTACTGTATTTTTTTGGCCATTATTTTACTATATATATATATATAGTGTGGACTTATGAAAGTGAAAGACAAGACATCTCAAAGGAAGCATAGTAATCACAAAAAAGCTCACACTTGTGACCATTAGCGAGTTTAAAGCCGTAAGCAAAAACTTCAGAATAAAAAGGGCCCTCTAGTTAGCATAATTGTTGCATAATTCCCCTCATAAAATAATCCCTTTAAAGCAAGTGGTCTTGTAAAGATTGCGTGCTGTACGACAGAAGCTTTCTGACTCACGTACAGCAGCTGGCAAGGGCAACATCAGAGGAACAGAACAGCTGATGCTCCCCCTATTAACTTTCAACTTATGGATATTGTGGCACCTCTCCAAAGATACCCTGAACCCAGGAGCCATGATTGCCAAGGTCATAACTGATGAAAACATGATGAGACGGCAGTTTATATTTTAACTCTAACCCTGTCATTTTTTTTTTTTTTTTTGTGATCAATTTTTCTTCTCCCTCCCTTTTTAATGCACAGTGGGAGATGTGAGCTTTTAATTACAACCTGAACTGGTGGGTTAATTGAACATAACAGAAGCCCAATTTCATGTTACAGCAAATCAAGATGTTACTTATGCAAATGTGGATCTGTCCCTCAGGGGGCTGGGGACGCCTCTTTAGATGCCAATGTCACACTCCACGTTTAAAGTGCACACTGTGCTCCGAGTATACCGTCTAGCAGGAAGAAAGAGCCTTTTATGGAGATTATCGCTTCTAAATGGATGTTCCTGGGGTGTGTCTGCCAGACTTATTTTCTCATTTCTGTCTATCACACTTAATGTATCTACCACGGTATTCAAGACTGTGCCCTTTCTGAAAAGGGATCTTATTTTTCTGTATTAAATGACTGAACAGGTAGAGGACAAAGAGGATGTGAATTTACTTAAAGCAAGAGATTATAGTTATGCATCTGATATGATATAAATATTACCTTTAAACTATAAATGAATGAATGAATCTATTGATTGATTGATTAATTGACTGATCAATCAATAAACAAACAGATAGATAGATGGATAGATAATTGTTAAGTTGCCAACTGGCATTTGAGTTCACTTTGGGATTAATTAAAAGCAAAAAATAAAAAATGTAGCAACACTACAGTATGTTGTAATAAATCCTCGTTTTCTGAAATTGGGTTCAATATGAATTGCAAAAGCATCTATTCAAAAAGAGAAGATTTATAAATGTTTTAGAGCTTTGCAAAACATTCTGCTCATTATTAGACTTGATCAAAGTTCAAGATATTGAAAAGCTGGGATGCCAGCTCTAATCTACCACTTAAAAAAAAAGCCCAGATATTCCTGCATTATAATTGACATATCTTTTTTTTAGTATACAAAAGTCTGAATTTGAATAGTACTGTTTATCACTACATGTTAATTAAGTTATATCAGTTACAGTAATTACCATAATTATAATATGTTTCAGCCTCTGTTGTTTGTCACACATAAACAGCACACCGTTTCTTCAGGCTGTTGTCTCGTTGTTATAAATATGCCACTTAGCTTAAATTCCAAACATAAGTTCTATAAATTAAACTCTGTCTGTATATCACTCACTTTATATATGTAAATACTAATTAAAACCAATCTCTTGCTTGTGCGTCAATAAAGAAAAATCAGCAATATTTCCTTCTATTGATTATCATTTGCTGCTATTCACCTTTCTATCATTAAAACAACCACAATTTGTAAAATATCAGTCAATAAAACCTAAGTAAATGCCATCAGAGGTCTGGGGATTTGCTCACTTACAAGCTTTTCCTCCCACTTGTACATGATATGTTGGGTTCAGTGAGTGATCTAATCAATTTAAGTGATTGTTAAGTGATATGTTACGTGTGCTTATCAGTTGCCCGTTCCGTTCAAGGTTCGAAGAAAATCTTTCTTTAGCTTAGGCTATGAATTTCAAAGACAAACACTCAAATTCAAGTCAATATCTTCTTCCAAAAGCACATTACCAAGCTGTTGATCCAATTTCTAGCCATATCTTGACTACCCTTACCAGAATGTAGCATACTTCAAGTTTATTTTAAGAACATTTAAGTAAAGTTCAAGGATTTTTTTTTTTTAAATAAACTTTATGTAGTAAGTATACAAATATCAGTTTAGCAGTAGTACTGTATACTTGCAAGTGTACTATTTCAATACACCTCCAATTTCTAGTATGCAAAAGTATACTTTTGAAGTATACTTTAAATATAACAGTAGTAAACTATTTTACATATATTTTTTGCTTGCACTGCAACTATAATAAAAGTTTACTTGTGTGTGTGCCTGCTGGCAGAGTTCAGCGTGTCCCTGGGTCAACATCTTTGTTGACCCTGGAACAACATTGTGATTAGCCAATCAGATTTGAAGAA
>JAUCMS010000001.1:19921098-19942125 GCA_032357445.1 Enteromius radiatus
GGAATAAAATGTTGTTCCAGGGTCAACAAAATATGTTGACCCAGGAACACGCCTAACTCAGCAAAATCAGGACGTGCAGGTATGCTGATAGTTTACTATTTACATAGTTGAAGATGTATTTTTATTACACTTTGAAGTATACTCTTAGTAAACTACTAGTTTAGTATATAATTTTTCTTTAAGTGAACTTTACCTCGTACTTTAAGTATATTACTATTTCCTCATTTAGCTACTAATTTGTGTTAAATGAATATCTGAACATACAAAAACATCAAAAGAAAAAAAAAACAGGGTATCTGCTTGTAAAACAAAAACATATTCTAGTGTCATGCCATGTCATTGAACAAAAAGCTGGATTCAGAACGATAATAAAAACATAGATTGATTTGATCAACACCACCTAAACTTGACAGTCATTATTGCCTCTTCATTGGTCGACAACTTCCATAATGTTTCCATACACTGTTTCAATGCTGTTTTATGTGTGATGATCGTGTTAGATTACTCACATTGTTGTTGTTCTGTACAGAGATTTAGAAAGACATTTTCCTGTTTTTAATTAAAAATGAGAATACTAATAGCACACAGATGTCAAACAAACGAACACAGGAAAACTCAAACAAAGGTTTAAATGATTACAGTGTAGCCAAGCGCTAGATTAACGTTCCATATCGAAGGTTCACAGAGGAGTCTGAGGTGGCTGCACAGGAGCTGTGCAAGAATTACTGGAGCTCTTTACTTCCTGAAAGCACTGTTTGTGCTGGTATCCCAAGGGAAATCCCAACCAGTCGGCCATATGTCTGTGGCAACAAAAGATTATAATTCGTCTTTGCCTTTCTATTCTTTCCCTCTTTTCTCTCTCTCCTGCTCGTTCCCACCTTGACACCTGTGCTGAAGAACCTGGGAGTTGAATCACTTAGTTAAGAGGAGCTGTAAAACCAGACCGCAGGAACAGATCTTGGTTGGTGGGATGAAATGTGGGCAGTCTGGTCTCCACATGAACGCACACCTGGACATTGTCTAGTTCTGGGCATTGTTAGTGAGACTTACAACCAGTCTAAGACCGGCTCCTTGTGTGCAGTCCTGAGCGCATGAAGAAGTTAGAGAACTGATCTCGGATCTGTTTGATGCTTTTGTCAGCAGTGAACTGCAGCCACCAGCTGTTTCCGGGTGCTTCAAGAGGAAATGAGAGGAGAGACATCTGTGAGACAGACTAAAGGTTGTCTACCTGTGGAGTTGCACACAGTGCCTGAAATAGTCCATCCCTCACATGGGATGGGATATTAGGCAAGACTAACTGAATAAAAGCTCTTCTTCCTGACTCAGTAATAGCATAAATAAAAACCAAGCTGGTCTCATAAAAATATGTCCCGGTTTTTATGTGCGTTACTGCACATTTGAGTGCCGTTTCAAAGAGAAATGTCCACTGAGTGTGCTGAAACACATTTTTATTTTGTTGATATACTTATGTATTGCGGTGGTTCAGAATTGAAATAAACTTGGACTGTTGCTAAAAGTTAATGCTCTATTATGTTGCAAATATGCCCTACACCAAATCCATAGTGTTGTACTGATATAAAACTGCGCCATTTCAACTTCCTTTTACACAGATTTGAACCGTTTTGTCAAACTGTAATTACTCAGGATTCAAAACAGAGTTCCTCGCCTCTCAAGTACATCTCTGTACTCCTTACCGAATAAACCTACTGTCTGTATGAAGCTGGATATGTGTGATGCCAAGAAATACGATGTCTGAGTTTACTGCCTCTAGTGTGTTTCCCTAAAAAGGGCACCAAGGTACATTTATGCCATGAGACCAGGTAGATATATGTAAGCGATAGGGTACGGGAGGCTGTGCTACCATATATTGTGAATAAATCATGGCTGAAGGGCTTTGTTAGGCATGATGTGAAGCGATACAGCACTGCCTCTAATACCTTATTGCTTTTATAAAACGGTTACAGTATTAAAACAAAAATATATATGTATTGGAATGTTACTTTTTTGAAGCACTTTCGTTAAATCCAATCCTTCCGCTAAAAATAGATCCTTTCTAGCAGAGAACAGCTTATCTTCAGCTGCATAATTAATTTCTTTAACACCATATATGATATTTTCTGACACATATACATCTGCTTTTTTCACAGCATAACATAATGTCAGTTTTCTGTCTTTTAGTTTTAAAACACAGCGGTACAGTGTAAACTGATGAGCATATGGGCATACAAAACCATACCTGGATATATATATATATATATATATATATATACACACACATACAATGGTGTTGTAAATGGAATAAAAAAAAAAATGTGTATATACAGTAATATGTGTGTGTGTGTGTGTGTTGTGTCTATATTTATATAATATGTACAGTATGCATAAATACACACACATACGTGTATATATTTAAGAAAAACATGTTACATTTAACACAAACATACAAAAACTAAAAGTATTTTGATGATAGACTCCAGCTCAGGCATTTCACATTTATTAAAATAACGTTGATTAAAGAACAGAATAGCATAAGTGTAATTAAATGAAGTGAAAAGCACTTAGTGTTAAGTATATATTTTTTTTATACTAATTTTAAGTGCTGTGTCTGGAATGTAAAGTTCAGTCTCCTATTAGACTGAAAATGCGAAGGAAGATTATCTCTTCCTTTCTGTGTCAAACCAAATGTTTTCATTTCCCTCTGAATAAAGGCCTCACCTAATCTTAAAACAAGTTGTTCTTTCAATAAGACAGGAACAACATAACACTAACTCCTCAAACAAAAATAAACAACTTGTTTTTCTCTCTCTCAAGGTTGAGTTCATTAACCTCTGCTAAAAGCATGTTGTCATCGCAAAACATGCTTAAATCTCTACAAATACACACATTCAAATATTTGAGGACCGTTTGAGGGTCTGATAAACTAGTGTAAAATTCACTCGTAATTTGTTACACAAGGTCTCTAATGGCAGAGCCTCAGCTTTATCTTTTCAGAAAATTCTGCTACATGTTCTCTCAAAGAAAGAACAAGTCCCATCAGCCCTCAGTCTTTCTATTTCACTCGGCTGACTCTTTAACACTGCAGTTCCAAAATAAAGACTAAAACGCACCGAGGCGAGGGAAGGTACTCCTCAGCCTTTGCTCTGTAGGGCGGTTTGCATCAGCTCGCGAGACAAGACAAGGATAGAGACTCGGAGACTGGTGTCAGAGCAGCAGTGTGGGACAGTACGGTGTCAGCTACATATGCATGGAAGGATGGCTCGAGGCCAAAGGGGGTTGAAAAAAGCACACTGAGCCCGCTTTGCTATCAGCATCAAGATCAAAGTCATTTTCTGCCACCTCGTACATGTGCTACAGGCTCTTGCCCGAGAGACGGAGAGATGCTGTGCATATGGGATGGGCTTGTGCTGCTAAACTGTGCCACAGAGCCTCCGCCGCACACTTTTCTAGCCACAAAACTTATTTGATTTAGCTTCACTGTTTACTTATTCATAGTAGCATTAACATATTGCTACTCTAGTAGTTTTTCATTTGTAGTGAATTATACGACAAAATCAATAAACATTCATTATTGCAGCCTTACTTTTCATTTATTTATTTATACAGGAAAGTGTCTGGTAGCTGGTGGATCTCAGGAAGCTGGTAGATATATATATATATATATATATATATATATATTATTTTTTTTCTATGATAATAATGATGATATTAGGTATAAAATAAAGCTTTTTAAGCATTACCGTAATGAGAATGATTTTTTTGCATTTCAGAATTAAGAATTTGGGCAAAATGTGCTTAATTGTCAAAAAATGTCAATGTAGGGAATAAAAATTAAATTAAATTAAATTAAAATAATAAAACTAAACTAAAATAAAATATTTCTTAAATAGACTTTATTATTATGGGATTTTTATTTATTTATTCATTTATTTAGCTGTAAAAGTACATAAAATAAAATAAAACAAAATAAAAATTGTCCGTAAATGAACTTTATTACTAGTATTCATTTCAAGGATTTATATTTTTTTTGTTTATTTATTTTGCTGTTAACTATAACTAACTATAATGTTTACCCACCAACCAGATTTTCTTTTTCTTTTTTTTTTCTTCTTTCTTTGTTTTCTGTTGATGAGCCAAGTTGTCAATTCTAAATTCTACATAATTTGTTTCGAATGCCAAGTAAAATGTAAAAAGATTGGATTTCATTATAGTTATTATTCCATATTGTCAGCTGTCTTTACATATCTGCCGATACTTTTATCACTGCAAATAGATCCAGACAATCCAGATGCACAACAACCCCTGTTGCTCAAGATTCAAAAACGAATGAGTCCCTTTCTGTAAAAACACTAGATGTTAAAACACACACACACACACACACACACGTTTTTTGCCTCTCTGTAGAGACTAATTATTTTCCATCTTCACTTTCTTCCAGGATGCATTTCTCTATATCTAACATGTACAGATGGGAGGGAGTCTGAGAACATGTTATTTCTCTGCCTTTTCAAGTCTTTCTCTTTCTTCTCATTGAATGCCATTTTAATTCAGTCGGCACCTTTGGTTATTTATATGTTTTTATGCTTCACTCTCTTTCGGCTGTCACATCTGGAGATGACAAAGGCGTCAGTCTCAATGAATGTATTAAAAGTTCCAGACACAAGCTGTTAACGTTAACCTGGATTTTGTTTGTTTATTTATCGTCAATTCTTAACAACTAGCCTTGTGTTTGCAGAGATATTTACCTCACAAAACAAAACAACACCCTTAATTCTACAACAGTCTAAAATAATTGTTAGTGAATATATGAACCCTCATGCCATATTCCAAGTGGCTTTTTTATTTTTATTTTATTTATTTTTGCATTATTAATGAGTTTTGTGGAAGTTAGACCCACAAAGCCTTGCTAAATTCTTAATTTAAGTTCTTTATGCAAGGTTTTTATATATAACTTTTGTGTTTACTGACCATTTTTGCTGACATTTTCATTATGTGTATATGTTTTTTGTTGTTTTTTGTGTTTACTTACATTAGTACATCAAGCTGCATTTTTTTATATATATTATTTTAAGGTTTATTTTTATTTATTTATTTTGGATGAGGCATACAACTTGTATGAATGAATGAAAAAAGCTTCATCTTAAAAATAATTAATTTTGTTTAGATATTTTTTACTGGAAAACTGGACAAAGATACTGATTAGGAAAATTAATTGGTTAAACAGAATGGAATGGTTTCCTTTAATTAAAAAAAAAAAATAATAATAAGAATAAAATTAAAAAAAAAACACTTGGAAACAAGACTGAAAAAAATATCCTAAGCTCTGTGCCACTGCATTGCGTTTAAAGTATCTAAAATTAAGCTTTAAAACGTCTAAGATGAAGTCTAGTTTGTGAGCGGGAGTGTATGTCAGACATCTGAGACAGAGACTAATTTGCACTAAGTCTCGCACAATCTCTCCAGTCTCCATACTAATGATTGATAATGTTTTATTAATGCTGAGATATCCTCCACCGAGGATCTAAACAAATTGTAGCAATTTAGTCAATCCCATGCACAGAATCAATCATAGGCAGCTCTGAATGATCATGCATCACTGCCAACATCCCCGCCTCGCAGGCCTCACGGAGCCTCCAGCTTTCTCTCTATCTATAATACAAAATCCTCACCTCACAAGCTCCTCATTTCGCTCTATACACAAACTCTCTTCCCACTGCAGCACTTACTGAAGTTTGCTGCCTGTGTTTTCATATGGATGGTTTAATTTCACTTCGTATGATTCTCAAATGCCAGAGGAAATGATGTAGAGTTTGTTTCTAGTTGTAGTATTTTTAATATTGGTACAGCTCGAAGCACTTGCTTTGTACTGATATTGTATTTCAAATATTTAAAGATTGGGACCATAAGGGACCAAAATAAACTTTAGGGGAGAATTTACCATCCATCAGTTATTATAATATATGATTAGAAATTAGTATTTTAGTAGATATGACATGTTTAATAGTGCTTTTTATATGTATAAATATTGTTGTTGTTTTTTTTTACAATTTGTTTGTAATTTTAGTTTAGTTTAGTTTTAGTACATCAGGTTAAATTATATAAAAACAACAAAAAAATTGCCTTGTTTCTGTTTTGTCAACATTTTCTGACTAATTAGTTTATTTCAAAATAAACAAATGAATGATTGAATAAATGAAATGTTTGTTTTTTTTTTCTCAAAAGTCTACTTTAAATGTTATTTCCATTTACTGTATATATGGCTATTTATTGTGGCCGTGAAAACATGAAAATAGGTGGTACAGGACTTCAAGGGGTTTATTTTCTGATAAGAACTACGTTATTTCCTACATAACAGCAATAGCATGCCACTCACATAACCAAACAGGAAATGAACCAAATAAGCAATACTATTTTAGATTGGGGATGCGTCTTACCGAACTAAACAGCACAAGATCTGTGTATGATCCACCAAATAAATGTTTGTCTGAATATTCACAATGTAAACATCTGCTAACAAGAATAGAAGTGACAGAAAGTCTTTTCTTAAAATGTTTTAGCATGGTTTCTGGATAAAGTGTCAGTGAAATGTGAAGGGGTTTGTGAATATGAATATGCCGTGCTGCAAAAAAATAAATCATGTTTTTGGAAAGCTTGTGTCCTCATAATAATTCGCAGTACTATTTCAACGCTAATGACATCGTGAATTTTATGCATTTCTTTTCTGAAAACACAAAGGCCTAATTTGATTGCAAATAGATGCTTGCAAACAGCAGAGCTTAAGCCAAAACAACAAATAAAAAACAACACCTGCTGTTTCAATCCAAAGAAGAAAAAAAAAAAAAATGTGAGATTCACAGGAGTCTGATCTTCATGCCGAATCTGACTTTAGGACAACGTACACACACACTGTAATTCATCCAACTAAAGCCTCTTGCTGAATAATTCTAGTCCACATTTCTCATCTTAGACAAGCAGCTTAATGCAAATCTCCTATATCTCTGACTGTTCCATCAGAGTCTGAACAAAGACCGGCTTCAAACCTGCCCGTGACATTGAGGCCATTATGTTTGGAAGCTCTGATATACGTGGAAAAGCATTGTTCTGTCCAAGAGACCTTTTTGAGGGGGACACAATGGGTGGAAATTAATGCTCTTTTAGGAACAGGTCAAGGGTATAATACAAAGATATATAAAAACCATTTGTAAGTCTTACCAAGGCTACGTCATTCAATGATCTTTATAGTATTTTTAAATGGTTGTATACAATGAGTTTCTTTTTTATTTTCATTTTCTTATTCTAACATCAAAGCTTGTTCGGCTCTGCATGAATTAATTATAATGGGAAAAAAAAGAAAATAGAGAAGGACAATAACATGGAGTAAATTGGAAGACAAAAATGTGCTATTAACAGAAATAAATAATTAAAGACATCACACGAAGACAGATGTAATGTACAAAATTGCATTGTACAATGCAGGTCTGGGAAAGTAAAAATAATTTATGATCTGAACATTCAAGTAATGAACATTTTGAGCAATGATTTAAAATGGTAGCCAAAAAAAAGAAGAAATAATAATAAAAAAATAGATTAAATTAAATTTTAAAAAGTGAAATAAAATAATTTAAATAAAAAATAAAATAAAATAAAAATAGTTTTTTGTCTGTGTGAAATCTGTCATTATTTACTCACTCTAACATCACCCAAATCTATGTGTCTTCCTTTCTTTTCTTGGAAGACAAATTAAGTTTTTATAATATTAAAAAATAGAATTGATGCCAGATGTGTTAACTAATTCAAATTTCCTCTCAAATAATATGTAACAATTTATTTACTTAGTCTACTTTAGTCATTCTACTATAACTATTAGTAAGTTTATACCACTTACTGTTAGTAGATTATCTGTATAATATCTGCTGATAATTTATATGATGGTCACCCAACTGAAACCCTAAATATTGACTGAACTGAAACCCTGATACTCTTAGTGGACATGTGTAGTGGCAAATTAATAAGTTAGTTGATACGTAGTTGCAAAGCAATAAGAGTTAGCTGGCATGTACTGTACCATAGCTGCAAGGCTACAGTCAGCAGAATGCATGAAATGTAGTTTCAAAATAAAGTCCTTCTTTTTGTATCTTTCTATGTCTATGTGTTTCACACTGATGTTTCTTAATTAACAGAACATGTGTTGAAATAAGTACTTTGTAAATATGTAAGCAGGTTAATTATGCTGTTTGCTGTTATAAGCCGTGGATTAAAAAAAAAAGAAGAAGAAAGAATAAGAATAACGCCTCTGCACAATTATTTATAGTTTTGCTCAGCTTGATACAGTAAAACAATTCAAAGGAGTTTATGCCTAAAGTCATTTATCTTGATCACAACTGACAATTTTGATAAGACATATTTGTTACTCCATTACTCCAAATGTTTGGAAGTGACTTTGAAGCATAATCACAGTTCTGCCAATTAACAGGAGCGAGTTTGCTTTAGTGTGGTGTATATAGGAAGCTCAATAATGTCAACTGGTTGTTAGAAAGTTATGACAGTAGATCTGCCTTCTCAAATAACCGCCACAGTGTTGTATCCACAATGTCCTGAATCCCATGTGACTAAGAGCAGTCGCAGACTGATATGTCCAAAACAATTCATGCAGGCCAACATTTGATCCATATGATGAAAACTCACCAGAATTTGCATGCATAAAAGGACAATATAAATTCATTTTTGTCATTGAAATGTACAGTACGTATGGTTGCCTAGCAACTAGCTGTTAATTTGCAATATTTAAAACATAAGCCCCGCTACCCCCTCTTTTCCCTTATGGGAAAATAATTTGCTTCATAAACTCCTGCATTAAAGTTTTTCAAGTATGTCACAACCAAGTTGAGATGATTGCATGTCATCTTCGTAAAAGCTTTTGGATGCAAAAACTACGGTGGACCAGTAGTGCACAACACAACACAATTTAAAAAGCAAACATAAGCTCACAACCATAGACTGTAAAAAAACATGGACGTAGCGTCCGTGAAGTCACCCGGAGGTTCCTGAAGAGCGTTTTTGAAGCTCAAAGAAGGTGGAGCCAAACGACGCTGATGTTGGAATCGCGTCACTTTCAGATTATCGATTATTGTCACGCCCTTTAAGGCTTTAAGGCTTAATATAATTTATAAGGATGAGTTATTAAAAAAATCACCCCCCTCAGAGACAAAATTAGCTATACAGACCAAAATCCTTTTTTGAACCAGACTGTACTGTATCTTTTTTTTTCTGCTGTAAAGATGGGTATTTTAAAATGGGAAGTCTGTGGGATTGACTTCCGTTGCAGCTAGCCTCTAGCGGCCAGTCAATGAATTGCAGTTTTAGTCACTTCTGTGTTGACTTCACGAGAGAGAGACGGAGGTTGCCGCTTGCTCACAACACAAACGTGTTTGTGCTCCTGACCAGTAGGGGGCAGTTGGTCTGCATAAATGGCTATTGTGCGATGTACTCTAGCTGCGGGCTGTGTTGGTAGTAAAACTTAGTGGGTAAGGACCTAGAAAATGGACAATACATTGTGTCAGCAAATATTTCAAAATATCAAAACGGGTACAGACCGCCCGTGAATACATGACATGCACACAATAGCCATTTCTGCAGACCAACTGCCCCCTAGTGGTCAGGAGCATTTCCGTTGTGTTGTGGCTTAATGTCATTTTGTTGCGAGTTTGTTTGCTTTTTAATTCAGTTGTGTTGTGCACTACTGCGTCACTGTAAAAAAAAACTAAATATAAGGCCAACAATGCTGTGAAGTTACTTTAAGACTTGCTTGTGGTGAGTGATGGTATTATTGTCATAATATGAACCAAAAAAAGAATGAAAAACATTGTTGAACAAAGTCCACAATGCTTTAAAAGGAAGGAATATTTCAGTTTTTGACACAGATGCAGTACAGATAGTATCTGTCATAGCAATAGTTTTGAGGTTTTATCTTTTGAGCTTTGTACACATACAAGCTAAATCCTGCAATTTTTGGAGGAGAAATAAAATATGTTGTATATATGAAAGCCAGCCATAAAAAAACTATATTGGGAATACACTGTTTTAGTGAGACATCAGAAAATATAAAAGCAAAACGAACTTTGGTGATGTACACAGTTGCCAACTGCTGCAACTCTTATTTTGGAGCACTGATGTCAATCATCTCTTAGGAATTAATGAAGCTATGTCATGTTGTATCAAACAGAGCTAAAACCACATTGTGACATCAGTTAAAACTGTTAATAAGTAAAGTGTCCCCAAAAAACCATTCAAGATCAAGAGAGAAAACTGCTGTTATCTCCTAATGAGCACCAATGGCCCAGTTCCACTGCATAGCAGGCCTCATCCAAAAGAGTGGAATTGATTAATAGAGAAAGTCATTAATGAATGCGAGGATGAAACACTAATCTGCATACAGCGTCAGTAAGGCAAACGGGCTCGCTGGAGGTACACCTGCTCACAATTTCCAGCTCCTCGGCAGAAGCTGTAAGCTCTCCCTGTGGGACCTTTGATTTCTGGATGGAGAGACAAACTTTATTTGGTGAATTATACAGGGCTGCGGGGGGAAGGCCTGTCCCCTAAGCAGATGGCTCTGTTTGCCGTAATCGGAGCACTAAACACTGGATAATACAAACTTTAATGAGTTTAATGTCAACTTCTCCCTCCTCTACTTCTGGCTGCTTCTCCTTGCTGCAAGGGTGTTTTGGGCAACAAATATTGTTGCGGTCAGAAGCCCTAAAGTCATTGTAAGGGAATGGAGACTGAGATTGATGAGATTACACTGGAATATCAATATTAGACAACTCAATGAAGCTATATGAAAAAGTTTATGAAAAATAAGTATTTTATTGAATAGATATTTGGAAATTATTTTAAATGCGTTAAATTCACAAGCATGATCTAATCATTTAATACTGTTAAATCATATATTACATTAAAGATTCAGCAGGGGTTTCGGATGGACTCATTAATTAATCATTAATAAGGTATTCAGCTAATTGATGAGTCAGTTTTTTAAATATTAAAGTTTTAAAATTGATGAGTAAGTTTTTTTTAATATTCAATTATATATATATATATATATAATACTCAATGATAAAATATATTGGGAAATTTTATTTTATTTAATGAAATCGTTCCAAAAAAAATCTAGGTGCATTTTCTAATCAACTTTTTGTAATTAAACTATTGTAATGAATTACATGCAGTAAAAACAACATGTGAACACTGCAAAATATTTTGCCACAAATTGACAGGCAAGTAATTAACAATGAATAAATAACAAAAAAAAATTAAAATAGTATAAATAAATAAAAACAAATATTCCTTTAAAAGCAGGGTAAGCAATTTTTTCCCCAAAAAAGCTTCAGAAAACAGAGTCGGGCCGAATACCAAAACAAACTTGCCTACAGCAAACGCTGCACCATCTTAAAGGCCAAAGTATACTTCAGCCATCTGCATTACATCATTTTCGTCATCAGGAGGGCTCGCGGACACTGTATGCGCGAGAAGAATGCTGAAAGAGTGAGAGTCAATTGGTGGCATTGGTTTTTCAACCATATACTGCTCTTCTCCCTGTTTACCGGAGACTTACTTTAATGTGTTTCGTGTTGCAACGTGTTGTCAATCCCCACAGCTAGAATTCAGCGCGAACTAACATGGCGGCACCCATCACCTGGTATTATAAAACAGGGTCATTATAAAAGTGTTTAAACTACCAAATACATTTACTTGCACAGATTTCAGAATCGGCATATAAAGCATTTCATAATAGTTGGTATGTTTGTGATTATTAATAATAATAAAGGACAAATGAAATAAAAACGATCCATGTGTCACACAGTGACATGTCGTGACGTGTCGTCATGGAAACAATAAGACTAAACATTCCAAAATAATGGTCACCTAAAAAAACTCACTCTGGAGGCTCAGCTAAAATATTTTAAACTCACGTGTGAAAAGTTTAAGTCTGCCTACACTGGACGCGATAAAGCGACCATTGAAACCATTTAGAATTTGTTTCAGTCATAAATAGATGCATCACATCTTGCGAGATCTTGTGCAACTTTCCAATTCAGCTTTGCCATCATATGAATTAATTACTGTATTTTGAGCAAAATGAATGCAGCCTTTGTGAGCATAAAGGATTTTACTTAAACCCAAATTTGAATGCTACAAATAAGTGTAAATTCACATAAATGTGTTGCAAAAAATATTTTTATTAATAAAACTGAGGATGAAAACTATAATACAAAAAAAAAAAGTCTAATAACGATTTATTTTTAGGCCTTAATTGCCAAATATACATAAATAAGGTCACTTACGTTTTTACAAGTATATCATTAAGACTCCTACCCTGAATCTTTGTTAAGTGAAGTAACCTTCTATAGATGTGGCGAGTTGTGTATGAAAGAGCAGTGAATACTGCATTGAAACGCAGCTGATGTGTTCCTTTAGTCTCTCTATGAGCTGCAGTGGGAAAGATAAGGCATTCAGTGACAGCATGTTTCAACCTTAGGAAAGAATGGTCTCAGACTGGCTAACTGAATACGAATTTTTAACAAATGCTCATAAATCATTCGAGGTATGTTCCTAAGAGCCCACCCTTGTCTACCGTTTTGGAGATGGCAAATTTAGCCCTGTCTTTCAGTGAGGGTTCTCCAGGGCTCTGGATGGACGGATTTAAGAATAGTGGCAAAGGCTGGTGTTATTTAAGGTCTAATTTAGTTGGCTTAGAGCAAGAACAGGGACTTTGTGAACCTACAAGGTGCTATCATTAAAAAAAAAAAAAAAAGTTTCCAATGGCCTAGTCGATAAAGCAAGTGAAGAAGTATTGTTAAGTCATGATGATGCATAACAAACTAATTAGCCAAAAAAAAAAAAAAAGTTCTTTATACTTACTTTAATTTTTGGATCAACCATTCCCTCCCATCCCACAGCATGATATACACTGCTCATAAAAATAAAGGGAACACTTTAACAACACAATTTAACTCCAAGTCAGTCACACTTCTGTGAAATCAAACTGCCCACTTAGGAAGAAACACTGATTGCTAATAAATTTCACATGCTGTTGTGCAAATGGAATAGACAACAGGTGGAAATGATAGGCAATTAGCAAGACACCACCAATAAAGGAGTGCTTATGCAGGTGGTGACCACAGACCACTTCTCAGTTCCTATGCTTCCTGGCTGATGTGTTGGTCACTTTTGAATGCTGGCGGTTATTTCACTCTAGTGGTAGCATGAGACGGAGCATGAGACCTTCACCTTTGTGCAAGGAGGAACAGGAGGAGCACTGCCAGAGCCCTGCAAAATGACCTCCAGCAGGCCACAGATGTGCATGTGTCTGCTCAAACGGTCAGAAACAGACTCCATGAGGGTGGTATGAGGCACATGTGACAGACGTGACCGAGTCTGGAGATGCCGTGGAGAACGTTCTGCTGCCTGCAACATCCTCCAGCATGACCGGTTTGGCAGTGGGTCATTAATGGTGTTGGGTGGCATTTCTTTGGAGCCCTCCATGTGCAAGCCAGAGATAGCCTGATTGCCATTAGGTACAGAGATGAGATCCTCAGACACCTTGTGAGACCATATGCAGGTGCGGTTGGACATGGGTTCCTCCTAATAAAAGACAATGCTAGACCTCATGTGGCTGGAGTGTGTCAGCAGTTCCTGAAAGACGAAGGCATTGATGCTATGTACTGGCCGCCCGTTCCCCAGACCTGAATCCAACTGAGCACATCTCGGACATCATGTCTCACTCCATCCACCAACGTCACGTTGCACCACAGACTCTCCAGGAGTTTGCGGACACTTTAGTCCAGGTCTGGGAAAAGATCCTTCAGGAGACCACCCGCCACCTCATCAGGAGCATGCCCAGGTGTTGTACGGAGGTCATACAGGCACGTGGAGGCCACACACACTACTGAGCCGCATTTTGACTTGTTTAAAGGACATTACATCAAAGCTGGATCAGCCTGTAGTGTGTTCTTCCAATTTTGACTCCAAATCCAGATCTCCATGGGTTAATAAATTTGATTTCCATTGATAATCTTTGTGTGATTTTGTTGCCAGCACATTCAACTATGTAAAGAAGTATTTAACACAAATATTTATTTCATTCAGATCTAGGATGTTCCCTTTATTTTTTTTGAGCGGTGTATTATGAAATGCATAAATAGATCACATGGAGAAATGAGAAGATGTTTTGACATAGATTAGGCATAATGGTGACAGTATATAAATTATACAAAAAACCTTGAGACATTATATAATCCACACAATGAAGCAGAGGTGTCAGCAGAAATCATAACGGTGTCTGACACCTCTGCTCATAATTTAGCAGGTGATGTCACTAAAAATAGCATTTTATAGAAGCTTTTGAAAAATTAATGTTTACTGTCGACAAAGGAAAAGTTTCTTTTCACTCAATTATACAGCATTTACTGGCATATTTATGATTTTGAGAAAAAAATCAAGTTTAATTAGTACTAGGAAATGTGTTTCCTTGAAAAACAAGTCAAAACACCCTTAATGTAGATATATTAACTTCAAAATCACAATTACATAGTGACAAAGACAGTATGACTTTATGATTATTAAGTTTTTCTAAGGTTTTAATATGAAGATAGATAGATAGATATTATTATTATTATTATTATATATTATTCCTAAAGAAAGAGAATAGAGCTCTATTAGCACAACTACAGTGGTTTACTTCTATTAAATACAAATATTCAAATAATTATCACATAGAGAGGAAGTCCTGCAAAGTTTAATTTAGCCTGCTGCATTTAAGCAGCCCAATTTATTCTTCAGACAATGCACGGATAAGTAAAATGCATTCATCTCATGTCTTGCTCAGAATACCTGATTCTTAATCTGTTTGAATAGAAATTCTATCAGACGGCATTCATTTCTACGCTAACAGAAAAGACAAGGCAAACATTCCACTTCTAAGCCCTTTCAGCCCAGAGTGCCGCATGACATTGTATAATTCCCAATAATTATTCAGGAACCACAGGTCCTTTTCACTTCCTAATCTGCTCAGCTTTTTATAGAGGGACCGAAATCTAATCAAAACCAACATCGGAGCTCTCTGACACGCCTGTGGAACACCATCACAGCATGGCATTCGGTGTGTTCAAAGAAAGGCTTTCTATGATATATTCATCTGCACTGAATAATGTGCTCTTGGGGAGACTGATATGAATGGTTTTCTGTTTGGGTTTTTAAACTTAGGTTCCTCTTCAAGATTGGCACTTTTATGGTGCTGTGTTTGCCTGGGGGCTCATTTCTGACATTCGTTGATTGGCAGAGTTTAGAAAAAGAGCAGATAATCTACAGTTTGAGCCCTGGAAGTTGTCACATTTTTTGTTCATACTTTTCTACAATCAATGAAACGTTGAGAATTTCCGAACACTAATGGTGACTTTTTACTGCTGCACATTTCGGCTACACTAATATGCTTCAAAAACATGTCATCCTGGTATGAAATGGCAATACAAAGCATATTAAAATGTAGCCGTTTCTTTCAAGTCTAGCAAACGCTAAAGCCATTTTAGGCATGCTTTTAAAGGATTAGTTCACCCCCATAAAACATACTCACCCTCGAACCAGACTGACTTTGTTTCTGTGGAACAGGAAAGGAACACATTTTGAAAAATTGCAATGAAATGGCACTGAGGCTTCTACAACTGACCAAAAGCATTATAAAACTACAATAAATGTTCTCTGTGCCACTATCTTATAAGTCTTCTGAAACCATACAAATACGCTTGTGTAAGAAACTGTGAGTGTGTGTTTTAAATCTTTATGTTGTATTATTTCAGAAGACTTGAAATATATATATATATATATATATATATATATATTCACTTTAAAACAGATAACAACTCTGGTCCCTCTGAATTAGTTCAAATAGGCTTTCTTGCACAATTTTTGCCGCTTTAATTTACAAAGTTGCTGATGCGCTTCCTTGAGAAAACATGTTCTCTTTTACAGCATGTGGGCTCACTAAAGCAGGTCTAAACTACGTCCAGCCACAAATTCATAGAGGAGCACACAGAGACAGAGAAATGGCATGTGCTAAATATAGACGCCAAAACGATGTCTCCTGCTTTCTTTTAAAAGTGAGATCTAATTACTTTGACTGGGGTCTAACACTGTCAGCTTTCGCACTTCATGGAGGACTGAA
Source organism: Enteromius radiatus (assembly GCA_032357445.1). Lineage (NCBI taxonomy): Eukaryota > Metazoa > Chordata > Actinopteri > Cypriniformes > Cyprinidae > Enteromius > Enteromius radiatus. Next base: position 19,937,312 of record JAUCMS010000001.1, read on the forward strand.
TTAAAGACTGAACTTGCGGCTTTAATCAGGTTTAAAACCAAACCTATACCTCCGGACATCTCATATTCACTCCACCCCCACGAGTCTGATATCTACATCACTGGATATTCCTGTAGGTTTGCTGCAGTCAAACTGACAGAAGAAATTAATCTCTTAATTAAGACGGCGCATTTCATATGCACATCCAAATGGATTTCAAAGTTTATTGCTGTTTAATTGCATGGTAGTGATTCAGCTACTATTCTGCTATGCTATTCTGGGATTACTTGCATTGAATATGATATTTGCTCTATAGATAAGCAAAGAAAGGACATGCATAAGTGAGTTTCATTTGCTGATACGCAAAGACATGCCAAGTACAATGTTGAAGGATTGTGTACTTGCAATTAAGTGGCTTTCAGCTTCAACAAATTACAAAAAGTGGCTTAAAAAATATCCATAAAAAGCATGCACTGTTTTCATAGTTTTCTAAAAAGGTTTGAGTAATAAGCTTTGTGTTTTTATTTTGTATGATTTCAGAAGACTTGAAATATGAAGCATTCAAGTATTTGAAAGTACATTTCAATTCTTCAGACTTAGGGGTGTGTTTACTAAAACTAATACGTTTTTCCTTGGCATTTTTGAAAAGTTTTGCACACAGACGACAACATTGTTGCAACGAATCCTGCTCACGTGGGTCTGCAAAACAAATTAAAAATGCTGTATTATCATGCCAGGCCAGTAGATGGTGTTTGTAAAGAAACTTGGGCACACCTATAGACTGAACACATGATATGTATTTGCACGACATCACTGTTTTCACAAAATTGCATCAGTGTAGCTTACACGGAGATGATAGTTTTCAAAAACGTGCAATTTAAAACCCATTTCTAAAAGTTTGTATTTATAGCCCCCAAAATGCCATCTGCGGTGTAAATGAACAGCCAAAACACACAAAAAGTTCAAAACAGTATTCCATACTGAAATAACGGCGATCAGGAGCTCAACTCCTACAATGATTCAATCACACGATTACTGTGTGTTCATGAAAATCATCACTTCTTGACAATACAAAAAAAAAACAGGTTTGTAGTGTGCAGAGAAACTCTCTCCACATTCCCTTGGAAAGGCTGCTAGTGATAAAACATCACTGAAATTATAAGAGAATTACATGTATCAATGTCAAAGAGCGGGAAAATGGTGTAAGAATGAGTCAGAGTAAGGCGAACACACAGAAGAAATGTAAGGACCAACATCCATTATTTATTCATGACAAACATTTCAGCGGTATCACACTGCTTCTTCACAGACTGCTTCATACCATAATCTCTTGAAAAATATGTTTCAGTTGATATTATTTGTATTCATAGACATTTGCAAATGAAACTAATGTTAATTTTCGGCTTGTCTGGATCGGCAATGTCCACGACCATTGAATATTCTGCATTATAATATTTCTATTAAGTCTCTTTTGCTCACCAAGACTGCATTTATTTATTCAAAAATACTGTAAAAACGGTAATACTGCGAATTATTACAAAACAAGACCAATTACAAATGAGGTGGAAACTTTGTGCTAATTCATACAAAGATTAACCCTAACCCTAACCCTAATTCATACCAATTGGCAACTCGTAAAATACATATTATGAATGTTGTACAAATTGCCATGAGACTGGACTGATTATTACAATAAAAAACTATTTCTATATTAACATATTGTTACTATATGTTTTGCTAATATGCTAAAACATTGCTATGTTTAAAATGTAATTTATGATGCAAAGCTGAATGTTTTGTATTGTTAATCCAGTTTTTTTTTTTTTTTTATCACGTGATACTTCATCAATTTTCAGGATTCTTTAATGAATGTCACTTTATATGAGTTTAAATGAAAATCCTTGAAGAATAATAATTACATTCAAAAAACAGACCCCCAAACAATATCAAAATACTGTATTGAATGCATCTAAAATGCAAGCTTTTTCACATTTGTACAACTTCATAAATCCTCAAGAACTGTAGGAACTGCCAGATTCATAATTTTAGCATCTGATATCCTCAAAGCATCTGTAAACATTCATAAAACGACTACAGAGTGATTCACTGTATATCTGATTTGTGTGCCTCTGTACAGACATGCTCTAGTTTGCTGGAAGTAAAACATTAGTCACACATAAGTATTAATCTTAATCTCCACAGCACATTTTTTACAACCATGGTTATCAAAGTAATCTGAAACACTCATAAATTGAGAAAAAAGGACACATTCCCAGCTCTCACGTTCGCTCCTGCGCTGCCAGGTTCAAATCTGCACCACTATCTTATCTGAATGACCATCAAACACTGCATGTCGCATAATGGCAGTTACAAGTGCTTAGACCTCAAACCAGATGATTTATGAATGCACCAGGCTTTCTGTGTATCCATATATACTGTATGGAGTATTTGATGCCCGTCACTGTAATGCTGTTCTGCGTGCATCTGAAGGAGTAAAACTGCAGGCTAAACTGTAACCGCAGAGGCCCTTAATGACCCACATTAGGTCTAATTACATTAACTGTATTTGTCTTGGGCTATTTCCATTTATCTCCGTGAAGTCGAGCATTAATATTTTCTGAAACTCTGCCTTACCAAAACCATATTTTTTTCTTTTATTAGATTCAGAAATGTTTAATAACTTTCAGCGCATTGCAAAAAAAATGATGTGCAGCTTCTACAGTACATCGGCCAACATTTTCAGGCTATTTTTGTGCTAAGGTGACAAACCTGGACATATAAGTGAGATTTTGAATATTAGATGCAGGCAATATACAGTATCTATAGATGTACTAGAGCCACACTTTACATATGAATATATATGTGGGCCAAAGATGTTAAGATGTCTGCATCAAAAGTGATTTTATTTCCATAGAAAACACATTAAAAGTAAGTTAAGTGTATCTTTTAAGGCTTCAAATTAGTTTTTGCAGAATAACATTTTTATAAAAAATATTTCAACATTTGGTTGAAATAATGTTACATTGGCAATTAGTGTAAAACAATCTTTTTTGTAAGAATTCCAACAATATACTTATTCTGAGTTATATAATAATTAAAATATATGCAAGAATAAAGAAGTGTATTCAATTTAGCTGTGTTTTAAATGAATAACTGACAAACAAATACACTTATTTTTATGGTTAAACCCTTTTAGTCTTTGACCCATGTAAATATATATAAATATTATTAGAATATTATTAAAATAACACACACACAAAAGTTAGAAAAAGCTCTTTTTGCGAATTTACTCGAATTTTTGACAACAAGAAGCAAGCACATTTGTGTTTTAAGTGCATATATGATACAAACAATAGTATAACTTTTCTTTATGAATGAGCTTTCAAATCACATTTTGAATGTTTACAGTTTCCAGAAAGTTACTATGGTAGAATCGAAACTTTGGCTTGCAGTAACATTTGCAACAAATCCGTCAATCCTTAATGGATAAGAGAAGACTTGCGTTTAATTCATTAGCAAACACCAGTATGTGCCTTGGGCAATCCTCCCTATGACCTCTTGTTATTGCCAGTGTTCTTATTATAGCATGTTATGAATAAAGAGAATTAAAGATGAATGATAGATTTTCAGTACTTGAGTAATCATGTCGCGAAGCCCTGTATGAAACATGTCACACTGGTTGCTCATCTCGTTAAGCATATGGTGCTGCAACTGCGATGGCTTCAGGAAGTTATGATCTTGTTCATGCGGTGAATCACAGCAAGCATCTACAAAAATGCCCGAGGAAGTAAAAAACAGCTTGTTTGAGTCTGATACATACAGCAGAAGTTCCTAACAAAGCTGCTGTTGATTGATAATAAGCTAACAAGAGCATAAGCATTTTGTTATTGACTCTGTAACATATGCATAACAGATGGATTGTTGAAAGTATGCTGATGTGTGTCAAGAAGACAGTTTATTATATATATATATATATATATATATATATATATCTTTTTTTTTTAGAAGTCAACATAATTGTAGTGTGTTACAAAGTATGCACAATATGTATACAGTTATATAAGAAATTAATACAAGTATCATTTATTCATTATGAAAATATGAATTACCACCACACTGAAATTGTTGAGCAGCATATTAGAATGATTAGAATCATTCTAATCACATCAATCATGTGACACTGAAGACTGGAGTAATGAAGTAAATATTCATAAATTTTGCTGTTTTTACTGAATTGTTGTAACATAACATTAAAAATAAATATACATTTTAATCAGTTTTATGCTCTAAATAATAATAATAATAGTAGTAGTAGTAGTAACTATAATTAGTATTTTTAATACTAAAAATCCCATAAATGAATTTTAGTATTGCAACATAATAATAATAATATAATTACTCATTTTAAATCTCATAAATGAATTTTGGTTTTGAAATATACTACTACTACTACAAATAATAATAATAATAATAATAATAATAATACAACTATAATTTTGTAATTTTTTGTGCCATTAATGAATTTTGGTATTGCAGCATCATAATAAGTGTCATAATAATGATAATAATAATAAACATTCGTTTTAGTTTTTTATTCCCATAAATGAATTTTAGTATTGCAACATATGAATAATATTAATAATAATAAACATAAAACTATAATTAGTCATTTTTAAACCCCTTAAAGGGGTCATACGGTGGCACATGCACTTTTTCAAGCTGTTTGGACTGACATGTGTGTTGAGAGTGTGTGTACATAACCACCCTACAATGATAAAGGTCCACCAGTAGCTTTCTTTTAATTTAATAAAAATAAGTTGCCCCTTCTGAAATCA
>JAUCMS010000001.1:19953616-19971126 GCA_032357445.1 Enteromius radiatus
GTTGATCACTTCTCACTGCTGTGTGTGTGCACTTGGATGGGTTAAATGCAGAGCACAATTTCCTAGTATGGGCAACCTTTCCTTTCCTTTCCTTTCCTTATTATTATTATCATCATTATTTCTAATACTACTCGTAAATAAAACCATGAAGCAACATATTAAATGCTTTGCAGTATTTATTGTACTATTTTAATATTAAATCTGTATTGTGTTGTTTTTTACAGTAAAAATATTATGCTATTATTGAACGCTTGGTTTTTACACTGAATATGAATATGGATAGTTATTGTTGCTGTATAGTCTGGATTGCTTTTTAGCACAAATGCTTCACTGCGCATCTTTAGTAAACCATGAAAGTGGTATTTTAACGTCAAAAGACAATTTGCGCTGACACAATGTATTAGTAAATCAAAAACAGAAATATGGGTGGTAATTTACATTTTTATTAAAAATAAACCTTGACTAAGGTTTGTACTCAAAATTATGCAGTTCTGATCAAAATAATCAAGATTCAAAATGACCGTTTTTGGCTAAATTTTGCAGCCTAAAGTACAAAAACAAGATAGTAATAGGGCTGGGTTAAAAAACCTTAAAAAGTTTTTCCTTGAAATTGTGCAGCTCTGATCAAAATAATCAAGTTTCATTCAATCAGAATAGAATTTTATATTAAGAAAATGAGTACAACTAACATTATTAAAAAAATGATGAAGTGCATTTTGAGTATGACCTCTTTTAGTCAAAACTGGATGTGTAATATATTTGTTAAACTGTTTATAAGAGGCTGTTTATGACTGCTTAGTCCGTGTGGAATCATTTAAATTGGTAATGTGTTTGTTTTGAATATAAATGACCGGTGGAGGAGCTAATGTCTCCTAACGGCCATGAGAACAGTGACACGTGGAAACACTTGATCAAAGCTATGGCTAAGAGGAGCGCAATCTTTTAGCGCTCTTGAGGAAAGTGAGGTAAACATGTTTGGACATAAGCAGATGCGGCAGCTGCCTCCAGATGTCTTCATCCATCTCCGAAGTGTCTTTTCAAAGACGTCTCACACAGATGGGCCTAGCCTAATAGTGGCACACACCATACCTCAATCTTTTTATTTTATCAGTGCTCGCATGAGGTGGTCCGCTACGCTGCTTCTAAACGCAAATCACATTTAACGTCAAAGTAAAAAAAGAAAAATTGGGTTACGCTGGAGAAAGTATCAAATCAACTTCTCAGTAAATCAATTTGCACATTGCTTTTTAAAAATGTTTTGTTTTGCTGGCCTCTTCAAAGAACTCAAAGGAAGGGTTTTTTTTTTTACATTACTTATTTAATACATTAATTTACACTGGCCTTTGATATGCCATACCTTCACAGAGAGGTTGTTGCATTCTTCCAAGACAGCTGTTTGATGTTGCTTTCCAGGGAATATTAATTTAGCTGTTTTTAACTGCTGTTGAGCTGAAATGAATGCTTTATTCTGAATGCATCATCACTGCACATTGTGTCATTAGCTGTGATTTTATTCACAATAAACAGTAGCTCAACCTCTACTTGAAGGTATAGTCAGTGATGTGCAGTAGCATCGCTACAAGTAGTGACGTTACTAGTTTGACTACATTTCTCAGTAGCGTGCTGCTGTTTTCCAAATCAAATAGCCTTTCAGTATCGAAGCTCTTTTATTGACCAAGTAGTGCGGTAGCGTCCACACAAGCTGACGTTACATTTTCCCAAGCGTTTCTGATGCTTAAGCACAAATCGGAAATGCTTTGGATCACTGATCCTAGATCAGTATATGACGCCACCACCATACACGGACCAGTGCAGCCGCAATAATGACAGTGCGTGCATGTGAACTGTGTGTGTGTTCATAGCGCGTGCTAGACAGAGAGCATCTTGATTGGTTTACTAAGCAAAATAAGCCAATCAGCTTTCAGTGTGGGTGGGCTTTTATTTGTTTTCTCGGGGACCTAAGTTATCAGTTCAGTGCAGCTCTACGAGATCGTCAGGGCCGAGAGAGAGTGACTCGACTGTAAACAACATTACAAACATTGCAATAGTTCTGAAGAAAAAAATCGACCTTTTCGTTAAACAGAGAAAAACTCTGAAAATAACCATAAAGACGCAATCTCCATGCTACAATAATGATAGAAGCAAAGTTTTCCACAGTTTTGACATATCTTTGTAAGTACAATTCTGAATTATTTGTGTCCCCTTTAAAAATTGCTTGCACAAATTTTATGTTTATTGCTTAATTCAATGTAGAATAACTGATAGCTCACTACATTTTCTAAGTAGCTTGCCCAACACTGGGTATAGTTCGCTCCTTATAAAATAAATAAATCAAATTCTCTCATTATTTACTCACCCTTTTGTCATTCCAAAAGGCTTTCTTTCTTTGTGAAACACATTTTAAGTGTAATACTGACAAAATTCACAATCTGAATTTTTTTTACAATTATAAATTTGCATTTTTATTATTATAATTAAAAACTCTTAATATGAGATCAATTATGAGGGAAAGTCAAATTTAAGAGAGAAAAACCATAATAATAGCATATATATATAAGTATAAAAGTGTCAGTCTGTTAAAAAAAATAAGTTTTTAATCAGTAAGTCATGGCAACTTATGCTTTTTTTTTACCAAAACTCATCAAAGTTGAGTAATTTTAGTTATATGAAATTCAACTTTTTTTTTTTGCATAATGTAATTAAAGCTACAATTATAAAGTTGATTATAATATAATTTTTTGTAGTGAATTAGGTGGAATTTTTTTGTAGCCCAAACCTTTTATTTTCTTTGATATCATAATTGTGAATTATCTCATAATTGTCATTTGTATGCCATAATTATGAATTACCAAAGGATAGATTTTTTCTTCTTTTTTTTTCTTCAACACTATGATCTCTTTATTTGAGACTATGGGGAATGTGTTTAAGTTTACTTTCAGATGATGTTCAAGGCACCACTGTGTCTTTAAAATTGGACAGTAGTTGTTCATTTTAGCACTTACATCAGCTGTCTGAAACAAATGTCCTATTCTGAATGCAGTGGGATTCTCCTTCCTTACATCTGGCCGATTAAAAACGTCCACTAAGCCAAATCTAGTTCAAAAAAAGAACCTGGCTGGTGCATTTTCAATCCATTTGGGCCTCTGCATCAATGTCTCAAAGCATTTCCCTGTTGTTTCTGGTTGTCAGCTAGTTTGGAGGGTGTGAGCAGGTTTGGGTTGCAGCGTGGCAGCAGCCGGTATTGAGGTGCTGCATGTTTAATAGTATCTAGTGGGAATGTCAATTACATGTGTAAGATTGATTTGGCTTTTCTGTGCTCTCCACAGAGATATGTGTTGATTCCCTCAGACTGTATCTTACACCTCATCCCACCGTATATACAAATATAACGTTTTCTTTTAGAACCCTTTTACACTGCTTTATTCTAGTAAACAATCAATAAAAATAATAAAATGTAACAGATATTTTAACCTATTAACTGTCCTGGCATTCTAGTAGACTCTTTTCCAAACGCATATTTTCGTAAGCATTGTAAATTAAATTTCGTTCAAGAGTAGGGATGGGAATTGATAAGATTTTTACGATTCCAATTCCATTTTCAATTCTGCTTAACGATTCGATTCTTTATCGTTTCCCTCGATTCTCATTTGGAAGAAAAGGGACAACAAATTGTTGATTAGCATGCATGAGAAGGCATTCATTTAACGTTAACCGTTACTAACAGCAAGTTTTACACAGCTAATATGATGGCAGTGTTTGTTAGTTCCTTGCAGTTTTATTAGCTGAGGACATGCTAATGTTGTTGGTGCTGCTGCCGCTGCTGGGTTGAGAACTGTTAGTCCGAAGCGGATTGAAAACGCAACATTCTTTTATTGTTATTGCATGCTGTGTGCGCAAATGTTTTAGCATGTTAGTGGTATTTCCTCCCTTTGAGGAAATATCTACACTGCAAGTATTGCAAGTTGCCCTATTTTCATCTTTTTTGGTGAAATACAACCAGACTTTTGAGCGTTTACTATTGACTGAGCGTAAGCTACGCAACGTGCGTAAGTTAAGCAACGCACGTGATGACGTCATTCGTGCCCACTGGAATCGTTAAGGGAATCGTTTTTAATAAATTTTCTTTACAGCAGAACGAGTCGTTTTTAAAACAAATCCCAAGCTGTTTCATTTTTAAGTCGACATAAAACATTAGCATACTGCCTACCCACTTCATCTTTTCATGTTGAAAAGACATGTTTTCATTTTTTCTGAATGAAAATGCTGATTCATTCTTTGCCACTAGGTGCTTTTGGACAGCACTGTGCTCACAAACACTGCTTTATCAGGTATTTTAGGCAAAATTAAGACCAATCAACCACTCACTGCAGAGTAGCATGACGCAAAGGAGGGGGTTAAAAAAAAGGATTCGCTGAGTGAAACATTTGGGAGTCATTGAGCAAATAAGATAAAAATAAAAGCATATTGTAAGACAATGAAAGTGTTTTTGACCTTGCATGCATGTCACCCTGTTGTTGGGGACTCCCAAAACCAAAACATGAACCTTCCATTACATAATAGGGGCATAAAAAGTTGAACCACCCATGCAATCACCTAGAACACCCATGAAAAACCCACGAAGAGCTCGTTAACAACTACATAACCACCCAAAACACCCCAGCAACATCCTGAAACTGCATTATGGCGCAATAAAAAACACTCCAAATGCCTTGCAACGACCTGGCAACCCAACGGAACAAACCAGCTTTGTGATGGCAAGTTTTCTACCACTCACACTTTCTTCCGAAAATCTTCTGCTGTTAAATTTCACACAAAGAAAGCATTAACTAATATTTTAGGGACGTTAATTGCCCAGTGCCACTTTTTGGAGCATTCGATCGAACCTTTCAACTTAGAATTATTCTATATAACGTTATTCATACTGGTTGCTTTCTTACCAGACATTTACGTGGATTAATCCCTTAACTGCCATTTAGTCTGAGGTAAATCACAACAGATGTCGATATCACCAAATTGCTTTTCTCTCAAGAGAAGAAGAGAGGTAATAATCGCTGGCAGTGTGTGAGGCAAGAGCAATAATGGCTTTATTCAGATGTTGTAATCTCAGTAGATCTGTGAAGTTTAGCCTTGCCATTCTCCGGTATGCAACGACTAACTCGCACAATTATCCCAATCCGTCATCTCATCTTTCAGCACAATTCGCTTCTGCTGAAAAAAAAAAACCCTCTTTTCTTTGGCTTTTTCCACTTCTGTTCATGTGGGCTACAGATTGCTTGGAATTCAATTTGTGCTGCAGAGCAGGCCACCTATGGCCAAAGATTGGTGTTTCCCACTGCATTCTGGGATGTGGAAACCCCTGACTAGCTTTAAGTACTGCTCACCCCCTGTCAAAAAGAATGAAATGCATGCTGGGAGAAAAAGACTTCTGTGTGTTCTCTTCACACAGTGATATGTCACTACTGTTTATCTCTCATTCTGCTGGACGTGTTTTTCTCGCTGTCATTCTGTCTCCACTCAAAGTGAAGTCAACACTCATTCTGTTAATTAACATTTGGAGAAGATCACTCTTTAACACTTACATTTAGCTAGCTGTCTTATTTTACTTATGAAATACAGCAATGACAGTTACGTTTTTTGCATTAATTAATAATTCTTTGACTCCTAGAGTTTTTCTGACATGTGCCAGAGTTTCCTGACATTTGTACAAAACACAACAACAACACACATTATTTTCTCACATATGGGTCACATTTCAGCATTTCTGTTTCAAGACTGTGGTCGAATAGCGTGTGTGTGTGTGTGTGTGTGTGTGTGCGTGTGTGTCTTGGCCTTTATGAGTCATGCAGCAAAATATTATCGTGACTACAGAACAGGTTAGACCTTGAGTCTGACATACACTTGTGTTGAACTGAAATTGAAGTTAATACATCAAAAATATATTGCAGCTCAACTATATGTGAAACATGGGGCTGGACAAGAAATTAAGTCTTAGATTTTATAACATGGTTCCATTTACAATGGAAGGCAAAGGCTCTTGGCAAAATGTCAATCAGAACTTAACACAGGAAGTCTGTCAAGAACATATTTTACCCACAAAACTAAAAGAATAAAAAAGAAAGAAAGAAAAAGAAGAGGAAGGGAAAGAAAGAAGAAATGAAGGAAGGAATGAGGGAGGGTGGGGGAGGAGGGAAAAATTTAAATGTTCAACCAATGCTCATTAATAGCTTTAACTGTGTGTGTGTGTGTGTGTGTGTGTGTGTGTGTGTGTGCATGTTTATGTGGTTTATGAGGACACAAATTTGTATTAATGACATGGGTATGACATAGGTATTGCAATATGAAGGTGATTTATGAGGACATTTTCAGTGTCCCTGTAATTCAAAAGGCTTATAAATCACACAGAATGAAGATTTTTGAAAATATAAAAACGCACACAGTTTCCTGTAAGGGGCAAGTTTAGTTTTAGGGTCAGTGTAGGGCAATACCACATACAGTCTGTACAGTATAATAACCATTACGCCTATGGAGTGTCCCCGTAAACCACAAAAACAACATGTTTATGTGTGTGTAAATTACCTTTAAAGTTGGTCCATATACATGCATAACATAATACGTATGTGTATATGTGTGTTTGTGTGTATATAACACTGAGCCACATAACATCTTATATTAATTATTTTAAGCCCTTATATTAAGGGCTATCTGCTATGACAGAGAAACAGATTTGATCCTTTTAATTGCTTTAATCAAGGTTACAGTCTAACTACAAACACTTACTCTATAATCACAGCCAAAGCTTTTATTATTATATCATGCTATGCAAACAAAGAGAGCTGTATTCTTAATTAGTAATTCTTTTAAAGCTGATTTCAATTAATAGTAATTTAAAAATCGCTCTTATGTACAGTATAATGCAAAACCTCTCACAGACATAATATTAAGCACTTGTGGCCAGATATTTTCATCAAAAGCTAGTCGAAATCACCTACAGTGCAAAGCACAATGTTTTCAGGTAGTTTAAATAGCACAATAGAAAAGAAAAACATTTTCTTTTAAATTTTCTATCTTTGATGTTTACCTTTGAGCAACAAAGATGAATTTGGCAATCAATGTAAACATGAGAAGCAGCGCTCTGAATTGGCACTTAATGTCAAGCATGCATCCTAAAAGAAGGGTATATATGTGATACACTGGTGATTTTGTCTTTCTTTTATGACTTTTTGAGAACAATAAACATCACTGTGACACTTGAGAGAAAATAAAATAATCAGTAAGAAAATCCTGCGTCTTAAAAGAAGTAAACAATAACACGGCAACACCTGCATCTAATTTGATCTCATTATCTTCAGATTACTCTTGCTTTATAAAATTTCGCACTCTAACGACCATGCTCATTCCCTGCAGAAACCCCCGCAGAAGCTGCCATTATTCACAGATTAATTAGTGGATCTGAAAGTGCGAGAGAAAGAAAGCGCTCAAATAGGACTTAAGGAACGGACTAAGAAATAATCTGAAGGTTATTGTCATGCAACAGGTAGATATGAATGTTTGGCACACTGACAAGTGTCTAAATCATATTTGGTGTATTTCTGTGAGCTTTATAAACTCATCTGTCTATAATGTCTTTAAAAAACGTATTGTTTAATTCAGCACAAAAAACAACATTCATTGACAATGAGACCTTTTCATTAGAATTGCATTTATCGCCTCACATTATGACCAGGATAACATATTAAAAAAAAAGTAAATGAAGCCGGTTCTGTTTTCATCTTGACTTTAACTGAATTATTTGCTTGAACTGCAACCGGTTTGTAAAGCTAGCAATAAGTCATTGTGCCATGCTACTATGAGTTTGCCATTTCCAGTAGGCTGCTATTCATTTTTCAAGTAAAAAAAATGACCTGGTATTGAATGTCTGGAATGCGGTTACACAGGAGAGTTATTTGTTTCAACAGGCGAAATTATCTCAAAGGGTAAAATGTTTGTGGTGGCTGTTTGTTTTTGTCTAGCAAAAGCATTTTCAGCGTTATTTGTCTTCATTTACATTGCTTGCCAAATACTTTATGGCAGAGCTACTGTTCATGTCAGAAAAAAAATAAAAATGCTTGCCCTTCAGCTGTCCACCCACAAACCCATGCACAGGATATGTCTTTTTTTGTTTTATTGTTTTTGCTATTTCTCTTTGAATTATACAATAGCTAGTTCAGTCTAAAGTGTCCAAAATCCAAATACGTTTAAACCAGCTTGTGTGAGAGGTCAAGAAAGGACGTTGTGAATGGTAAGGCGTTTTTTGTGTGGGAATACATTAGTCTTGGCTTTGCCTAGTTTATGTGCCTTTCAAAGAATCAAATATATAGGGTTTATTACTCAATAAAAAGAAATACGACTTCAGTATCGCTCACTTTGGAAATAAAGCATTAATCAAACAAGTTTGCAAGGCGCTGTTCTTTGTAGAGCTGCACTGGAACAATATAAATTGTGAAAAGCGCTGTGCATATAAAAAGAATCGCAAATAGTTACTCGATACAACATGAGGGAAGATAAATATGCTTCATATATCAGATAAGCGCTTAGAGAAGTCAACCACAGGAAGTTGAAACAACTTCGAACTAGTCCACAGCTAGCGAACCATCATGCTGTTCAGGCTTGAATCAAAGACAGCCTTGACTGCACAATATGTTATTACCATCCAATTAATTGCATTTTAAAAGTCAGTTGGTAACACAGTGTTATAAGATCAGACGTATTGCTCCCTCCCCTTACATGTGTTGCGCTAAAGGAAGCCAGAAATAGATTTGAGCGAGTTAACAGCATTAGCGTGTGATTGTGTCACATTTGACAACTGGTGCCGGTTGCGTATTTTACAGGGTTCTCGGGAACTTTTGGTGACTAACTTCTTACTAATTGGCTACAAAATAGCTGATTCTCTCCTTCTGCTGGCTGACAGACATTTCTTCAGGCAAAGAAGAAATAATCAGATGGCTTACTGATATTATTTGTTTTTCATAAGCATGTTCAAATACGTTAAATATATGATGAAATATATAAGCTGCATACCTGTAATAGAGTCTTATAAGCAGGCACAGCTACACGTTGATATGTATAAACACATTTGCATGCTCACAGATCAACAATACAATAATAAATGCTAGCGCCGCTCACCAACTTCCAAACACACACAAGCCAAAACCCATAGCTTTATCAACTGTGATATGCAGACAGGCAACATTAATCCTCATTTCCATTTGCATAATAAAAAATCATTATAAACTACAGCTGTTTCTTTATTCATAAAGTACCTAAGGAAAGAAACTCCTGGCCTAATCAATTATTCCTTATACTGCAATGACACTGAATACTTAATGAAAGTCGTCTTTTTACTTTGCCTATTGTTAAGTTTCCCTGTATACCTAGTGAGAATGAAAAAAAAAAGAGCATATATATCGAATCTACTGAATATGCTATTCATACAGCACAACTCCAGGAAAATTCAATTAACAGATATGATAATGGCAGCAGCTCTGAGCAGAAATGATTGAGTTCTGCTGGTGGGACATACTGAAGTTCATTCCCCTGAGGTTACCGTCTCCTCGTATCCGTCTAGAAAGTTTTCACTGGTTGACTGTCATCTCACTAATAAATGTGTTGTGTTAGTGCAGTATAGTGTTTAAATTAGAAAATGCCCTCAGATTTTACCTGAAGGCAAGAAAACATCTGCTCTGACAAGCGAGGGAGGGAGAATATAATGGGGATGAGAAATGACATCTGAAATGTAGTTGCTCTGATGTGATATGCTGCACAGGAGAATTGTGGGAAATGCTCATTATAGCTCATTGCAAAGTAGTCAATAGTAAATTATCACAATCCGGAAAGAAAGAAACAAAGAACAGTGAGCCAGTTAAATTTGTCTTCTAAAATGTAAGGGTCTAAAAGAGTTATTAGTATATGAAGAGTTTATTTGCAAATATATTGTTTGTTTGTTTTTGTTTTGTTTTGTTTTTTTTATGATGCTATAATGTTTTATTGTGTTGGTTAGCTGTATTTGTTTATTTATTTATTTATCGTACCTAATCAAAATAACCTAACTGCAGTTTGATTTAAATTAATTGGAAAGCACAATGAAAAAATAATAATAATACATTTTTTAAATTATTATTTTTTAAATCATTTATTAAAAACTTTTTTTGCAAATGAACTCTTCATATTATTAACAATAATTAATAGCAGACCCTTTACATACCTCTACCTCATATCTACCATCATATAACTCATGTTCAAACAACATGTTAATGCACATAATTGGCCTGATGTTAAACAATAAGCCTCACAAGTGAATAAGTAAGCATCTCATAAAATTGCTGATTTAAAATAAATAAAAAGTATGAATATAATTTCCTTGTTCTGCAGAATTTCCTAAAATAGTGTTAAATTATGTTTGCAAATTTCTGATGGGTCTTAATAACATCGCACGTGGCCATACAAAGAGTGAAATGCATGGGTTTACATATCTGGTTATTTCTTTTTTAGATTAAATGAGTTAACCACCAGAGATCGTGCAACTCATTGTGGCTCTGTATGAAATGAGGTTTCATTTAGTTACTCTCACAAAATATCTGCTAAAGTGTTTTTAGGTAACAAACAAGAACTATGCATCTCCTAAAAATATCCCTGCTGGAGAAGAAAAAAAACTCATCCAGCCATCCTTAGCTGATGTGCTGTCTTAGCTGGTTTGAGATGGTCTCATAGTCTGGCCAAGCTGGTGTTTAGCTGATTAAGGCAGCTGGCAAGCTGGTCCCCCAGCTTCACCAGCTTAAACACTTCCAATCCCTCTAAAACCAGCAAGCACACCATTCTGGCCAAGTGTAAAGGGTATTTTTTTTAACCTGGTTTATGTTTCTCTCTCTCTTTCCTGCATGGCATACCAAAGCAACACAGCTGACGGTTAACATTCAAAAGCGTGAGTAGCAGCTGGCGAGCTAACATCACAAACAATCATAAGTAGGAAACGTGTTGCGCAGGAAAGTGTACTTCGTTTCGCCAGGGTTAATCAAAGACCAAGCTAGTGTAACAAACAAAAAACTGGCGTGGAACGCATATGAAGCAATCACTTGGACATCAACAATGGACATCTGTTCTTCTCTGTGCGCACGAATCTCTCTCACACACAGCCTTCACACACACGCACACACTCGCGCGCGCACCTTCGGACACTCATTTAGAACAGAATGTGGGATATTGCTTCTAAAATTCACAACAGGGGTTTACAGCTTTAGCAAAGTAACTGAGTGTTCTTTTTTTCACTTACGCTGCTGTTTTGACCGGACCAGTGCACCATGGCTTGGTTGTGAGCGGAATCCCCTGTCAGCGCAAAGGTAGAGCTGGTAAGTTTCAGTTCCTCCTGTCGCGATGTGGCCGCTCTCCGCTCTTCCCTGTTCCATCTCAGATCAGAGCGGGGGACTCTGCGCGCAGCCCGCGGGGTGCTGCTGCCAAAAGCCGGCGGGGAGCGCGCACCTGGGGGCGAGCCGGGTCCTTGGATGCTTCTAAGCACTCGGTGATGGGGCTGTCCAGGGGAAGAACCTTGTGAACCTGGACGTTTGAGGTTATAAACTTTGCCATCACTGCGCATCGACTTCCATTTATCACCGGGTGGCATTTTCTCCGAGCGGAGCCGGTCCGTATTCCTTTTACGCACAGAGTGAGCGTGTTCGCAGTTGTCAGCTGCGCCGCAGTCGGGTTGACCAGTTTCAGCACCAGCCGAATTAAACAGCGCCGTTGACCCGTCTCCATTTTCATCACCAACTTTACCAAAATCGACACCACCGTCCATCCTCACCAATAATTCCCGACCGCTCCACTTATCCAGCAGGTGACATGACCTGCAAGTTATCACTGTTTCGGTCTCCGGAACCCAAACGAACAAAACCAAAAGCAGGGTGCAGAAAGCATTAACCCGACAATATCTGATTCCTCTCTCCATCGCGGATAACAACACGATACACTGTCCTTTTCCTCGCTTTTAGCGTCAGTTATTGACGGAAAGAAGTCCTCATACAAGTTGCAGCGCGGTGAAGCAGCCACAGTTGAGATGTCGTGGAAAAGTGCGATTCAGCGAAGCGCTCCAACTTGAAGGATTTGATCAAATGAAGCTCTCCACGCATTGAGGGGAGGAGCTCGGGGGATTACAGAGGAGAGCAAGACCATAAAGACACGATTCTTTCCAGTGCCACAACATTCATATGCACCCAGACGTTTTCCAACAATGCTTTCTGCAACAAAACATAACACGGACGCGATTTAAGCGCTTTTGTTCGTCGCGTTGTCTCTCAGTGTCGAAACTTTCAGACGCAGAGAAAATGATTTTCACTCAGAGCTTGAGCACACTATCACTAGGAATTCGCATATTAATAGCCCGAGAGACAATTATGACGTTTGCCTGAATGTGGGAATTATTAAATAGGCTACTAATAGTAGTGTGCGAATTTAGTGACTTGCTCAATTGATTTCTTTCAGCAATTTTCTCGAGACTTGTTAAGCAACCTAATTGCCAAACGTCTTAAACACATTTTAGAAGAAGTCGATTTTTTTAATAAAATGTTGTTGTTGTTGTTGTTGTGTGGTAGGTAAATGTGATATAACGTCTTTAATAATATCCTACTTATTTCTTATTTATTTTGTTATGTAAAGCGCTAGGGCAAGTTTTACTTTGATTACCTTCCTACGCGAACCATAGGCCTATTGTTTTGTTTTTGGGCGTCTTTTTCGCGTTCTGATGAACTGTTGTGGTTAATGAAAAATAATAAAGATATTTATCTGATCCCATAAACGCCCCATCATTAGAAACGGATATAAAGATTTACCTAAGATTTTCAATTCCACATTAATTTAATGTTCACGCACGTCCCGGGACAATTGACATTCTCCACAGCATCCTTTGGATCGATGAGAGAATTGCAAATGCATCTGATGCGCATCAATCAGGTTTTTGTGTCTAGAATTGTGCCCAAATTCGCAGACAACAAACCCAACAACTAACCAACTCAAAAACAGTACTCAAAGGCTACTAAATATTTCGTTGTAAAATTGTTGTAAGATTATGAGCTAGTTTTGCTGAAAGCAATCCATACCTGATCTGCTATAGAGAAGCAGATGCCTATTTCGGGCTCGGAATCTCAGTATCCCTCTTGATCCTTCCTTTATTCTGCTTAGAAAGAGACCTGTAGATACCTTGTACATCAAACCGTTATTGGTATGGCTTAAATGATACACATTAATTCACCAGCCCATATTTCCCTTTTATGACTAATCTGAAAGAATGTTTATGGTATGCAATACAACTCATTAAACATCTTTTTCACTCTCACATCTTATATACCTTTAGAAATGGACTGCATGCTCATGTATAGCAAATGTCAATACCAAGAGAAGCAGTAACATATCTCTCTCTCACATGCCCATCTATTCTACTGTCTCTTTTTTTCTAATACAGTGGTTCTCATGCACATTCCTGAAGCTAACATGTCTTCTTTGTAACACACATCTCAGGTCTGGGAGTCTCTAATGAGCTGTTGATTGAATAGTGTGTTTGTTTTTAATTAATTAACCAAAAAAACAAACATGCATATGATGATAGTGTACAGGTCCTCTATATAGCCTCGATGTGTTGCTGCTAAGTTTAGCTCCAACCCTGATCAAGCACATTTGAAAAAGCTAATGAAGGTGTTCAGGATCTTGAAAATCACAAGCATGTGCTGAAGCAGGTTGGAACTAAGTTGCATAATGTATGTTAAAAATGGAACTAAGTTGCATAATGTATGTTAAAAATGACATAATAGAGTGTTTTATTTTTTCTATTTTTTTATTTGTACCCTGATAATTTGGGTTGATTATGTATACATTTTTCATTTTTAAATAAAAAAATAACCACAGTAATATTCCATTTATAATAAAGGCAAACTCCACTAATTAATATTTGCGCAGTCAATGTGCAACTACAACAAAAATACTTATTTAATAATCTTGAACAAAACATAAAATGGTCAAACTTGTGTTTTGACTCAAAATATGAGGAAGATTTGAGGATTGTGAATATAAATAAATTATGTAACTTAAGACCAAATTACCTCAAACCTTACCATCAAAGTTCAGACCAATTGTGCAGTTCGTAGCAACAAGCAGGCAAGTAAAAAAACAAAACAAGTATATAATATATTATGCATATATTAATTGTTTGTGCATGTTACTCTCTATCTCTGTCTGTCAGTGTGCCCTTCCTCTATGAGTTAAATCCACCGCCTTGTCATTCTAAAAGCATTAAAATGACTAACAGCTAGACAGGCCTAGACTCACAGTATTAAACAGATATATTGTATTGGATTAATAGCAGAGCTATGGACAGGCCTCCAGAGATGAGAACACACTCATCACTTTCTCTCTTTCGCTCTCCCTCTCTCTCTCTCTCCATATGTGCTCAAGAAGACATCATGGTCCATCATCTTATATCCCGCCTGCACGTCACAGAAATCAATGCTATTTTAATGTGATCCACCCAACACACGACTAGAACCACTGAGGAGATTTGAAGGTCTCATTCTGTGAGCAGGTGAAAGTGAATAGAAACTCTTGGCACACAATAGCACTTCCAGCAACAGATCTCTAAGATTCCTACAAGATATCCAGCGGACAGAGGGCAGAATGTCACTGCTGGTTTCAGATCTGTTTTTTTTTTTTTTAGCTTGCAGTCAGGGTTGACTGAGACAAGCAGTCTGGTAAACCAGACACTTCTGCTGGTATTTGTCAAATTTGCACTTAAGCAGATGAGCCGTGTCATCAATCCGAACAAGTCCTTCTGTTCTGCCAGGCAGTTTGTGCAAACGCACAGAATTCTGGGAGTGAAAGTTTCAAGTTCGGGTTTCATGTCAAATTAGGCACAGGTTTCAGCCTGCAAAAAGACTGACATGTTGTCATCCGTGTTCCCAGGGCAACAGCCAAGGATGGCTATAACTGGAACAGTCACAGATATCATAAAAGCCAAAAAAAAATAGTAGAACGACGGAGCTCACGCATTTGATCGGTGCCCAAAAACAAGGACGTGGTTTAAGTTGAGGCTGCCATGAACTTGTGTAGAAGCAAGAGTTGAGAGACCAATAATTATCCAACAGATGACTCATAGAGGCTTTTTATCAAAGGAGGAAACTGAGAACAAAGCATAAAAAAGAGAAGAAGAACGTACCAGCCACCCAAGGGTAAGCTATATGTGCCGTAAAACCTTTGCTTCTCTTGTCATAGAGAGATCGTTCATTTAATAGAGCTATTTCCTCACATTATTTGGTATTCTTTCTCTGTAGAGGTCCAGTGGGAAGGTCAGGAGCAATCGCAGAGCTGGATCTCATAGTGTAATATTTAAACAGAGTTCAGACTCTAGATACTTGTGCTCTCTCGCTCTCTCTGTTTTAATTCATAAAAATTTCATAGCGGTATATCGCCATAGATGTGTATACTATAGGTATAGGTCAGTATTTAAGTTTCATTTAGACTCAGGTCATGCATCTGGGCATTAAGTTGCTTTGGGCAATTACTTGCAATTCAGTTCATGCTTGTTAATAAAACCAGTGGGGAACGATCAAATCAAAATTCTACAAAGAAGGCAGACGCTGGAGTAGTTGTGCACCGGTGTAAATAGAGGCAAATGGCACTTGAAGCATGTTGTAATTAACAACATGCATTATTTGTATTTTGCATTAATGAATAAATAAAATATGACACTGTATATATAAAATGATGTATTTTTATATATCAGCAGATGTATGTGTTTGCCACAAAAAATGCAAACAGCTTATGATTATGGAATAAAACATCTTTTATCCTCAGATTTCCAAGGGATCTTTCTCCCGAGGAGAAATCTAACAATTAGGAGATACAAAGTCACAACCACAACAAGAGTAATAATAAAAATTACAATAATAACCGTATTCTGTCATCACATAAATGATCAATAGTTAAGTACATGGTCTTGAAGAATGTTATAAATGTTATAAATATGATCACTCATTTTTGAGTTTTGGACCCTACAGTGGTTTTCCACTTTGCGAATTCTAAGAGGAAATGTCAGAATT
Organism: Enteromius radiatus; assembly: GCA_032357445.1. NCBI lineage: Eukaryota > Metazoa > Chordata > Actinopteri > Cypriniformes > Cyprinidae > Enteromius > Enteromius radiatus. Next base: position 19,969,729 of record JAUCMS010000001.1, read on the forward strand.
ATGGGATAAATGTGATAAATAAAACAATTATGTGAAACGAATAATTCTCAGGCAAAAGTAATAAGCTTCCAATTTCTCCAAATGAACAATTTAACTAAACTAACATCAAATACAAAACTATTGTTTTCTTTAGAAGCTATGTTTACATGGACTGCAAAAATACATTGGTCTCATTATAAATATGACACTAGCCCAATTAAAAAATGTTTACAATGGCTCCTCCTGAGCTATTCTATTTATATTACACAGCTACTAATTTATTGGTCTGTCATTTACTGTAGCTCTTGCAATAATACAAAGTACACTTCTTAGTTTCTCATGAGAAACATGGGTTTAAGCATGCAATGGTTCATGGAACACCACATTTTGGTTATATCTGTTGCCATCACTTTTTTATTTATTTATTTTTTTTTTTATCACAATGCTTCTGCAACATGGAAAGCAGAATAGTTCAATTAGAAAACTGTGTAAATGGCTTAATCTCAATATTGTTGTATTTGGAAGAAGACCAATATGATTACTGCAGTCCATATGAGTATAGTAACCGCCTGTAACTCCAGCCCGTGTGGTTCTCATTGTAATATTAAAAGTGATGCCTGCCAGGATGCCAGATGCTCCGCTTTCACTGCACAGGACTCGAGTTGCTCCTGTCTCAACAAATTTACTGTGGCACCTGCCGATCAAAACCCCTGGTAATTCAGCTTCCTTTCCACCAACCTCCGCCACCCTCACAACCTCCAGTAATTATTTTGGAGAAAATGGGAAATGTTTGAGTTTCAGCCAAATCCAACCGTCACTTCTGTGAGATGAATTCATTTACCCCCTTTTGCACATTAATCTCTTACTGGAGTCTGTTATTTGGCTGGAAAACCTAATAACTCGTTCTGACAGATAAGATTATGTCACTGAACCATTATTTGGTGTTTTTACATTAAATGAACAGTGTCTCAGATACTGTTTTCCAATCATCGAAACCCTAAATCATCTCAAGCACTCAACAGTGAGAGAATCTCAGAATGAAATGTGTTTGCTTAAAAAAGCTTTGGCAGTTTTCTGCAGAGTATAGCATTTTCCTCTCAAAGGTAAATTAAATCAATCGTCTGATCTCTTCGGCCCATTTACCATCTTCTATGATATTGTTCATCATGTAATTCAAATATCTGGTATTTCTTGTTACCTTAAGTTGTTCACATGACATTTTCCTAGCAGTAGGGTAAGTTCTGCTCATTTCCTTTTTCAGTTACGCTCAAGTAGGCACCAAATATATTATTACAATGAGACTAGCCATTTTATTTTGTGACTTTCTGTATCTCTACTTTGAATGCAATATTTTACTTCTAAGATTAATACTATTAGAGATAAAATAGAAACTGTGCAGCTGTCAGCTACAGTATTCAG
>JAUCMS010000001.1:20007047-20021130 GCA_032357445.1 Enteromius radiatus
CTCACATACAGTACTGTACAGTAATATTGATGTATCGAAACCGAACCGTTACCAGAAAACCGTGATACAAACCGAACCGTGGGCTCACTGTACCGTTGCATCCCTATAAGAAAATGTAAGTGTTTTTTGACCTTGCATGTCAAATGTTTGGAATCCCAAAACCAAAATAAACACCTTTCATAACCCATAACAGGAACACTTCATCAATATCTGTTATTGTTTGCAATCTATTAATTAGTGGTGCTCACTAAGGCAAGTATCAATATTACTAATGCTCATGTTTAGGGACTGAGCCATATTGATTAATTTAGTTAGAGGTAAGGACTAGGCCATTAAGCAATGTTTACAGCCACTCAGAAGTCATCACTGAAAAAAAATGAATGAAAATAATAATAAAGCATTTTGGTAACCGTTCACTACAGTTTCATTGCTTAATGCTGGTTAATGCATTAACTAAAAACGATCAATACATGTGTTGCAGTATTTATTAATCTTTATTTAATCAGTATTCAATGTAACATTAATACATGTTTAAATTAACATCAAAGAAGTATTCTTTATTGTTAGTTCATGTTAACTAATATAGTTAACTAATGTTAATAAACTGAACCTTGGTGTAAAGTGTAAAATAAAATAAACAAAATGAATGGTTTCAATTAGCCATGATGTCAAAACCCAGAAAGCTAATATCACATGGTAATATTGTTGTTGTTTTTTTTCTTCCTTCCATGAATAAAAATAAGGCCTGTAAACATAACTTGAGGATAACACCAAACATTATGTAATTTCTAACATTTAAATTATTTAAGTAATTCTGAAGCAATTGTGCTGTTTTTATGGGTGTGTGTAATCTACACATCCATGTACAGGTATCATCAGTGTATATTTAGCTACCCCAGACCTTGTTTCTCATAAAATGTTGCCTTAAAGGAATACCATGGTGAATAACAAGTAACATCTTTTTGAAGGTCACAGCTTTGGATGTCACGGCTGCAGCATAGCATTTTGAATGGGATGTAGTGGGATGTAGTTTCCTGTTTCATGTCATTCCATACCTGTATGAATTCTGTTCTGTTACGTATTTTGTTAAAAGATATTTTTAAGAATTTTGTTAATTAAACAGTTTCTGTTACCATTGACTTAGGCTACGTCCAATCGAAGCCAGAACTTATCCTCATCTCAGAAAATATCTGTGTCCACACAAAACCAGGACTGTCCAAACTCAGTCCTGGAGGGCTGGTGTAATGCAGACTTCAGCTCCAACCCTAATTAAACACATCTGAAGCAACTAACCAAGCTAGGCATCTTAGAAACTTCCATGCAGGTGTGTTGAGGCAAGTTGGAGCTAAACTCTGCCGGACACCGGCCCTCCAAGACCAATGCTGCGTCCGAAATCACTTACTTCCCTACTATATAGTACCCGAAGTATGTGAGGCGAGTAGTATGTCCGAATTCATAGTATTTGAAATTGAGTAGGCGAGAAGTACCCGGATGACCTACTGCTTCTGCCCGAATTCTATAGTAGGCATACCATGGACGCTTTCCTATCCCATGAGGCTCCGGGAGAGGAGGCGTCATATTCAAAAAATGGCGGAAAGTTGAGACGCGGCTCATTTCAAGTGTATGTACCTCAGGAAAAAAAACGTTGTTTATTGTGATTAAATTACACTTAACACAATCTAAATAAATGTATGACTTATTGAAAGTTTAAATTTCTGCACTGTTGTGACGACACATGACACGTGTCAACATCGATATGACGGATGTAGTACGTCCAAATTCCATTCATACTACCCACATTCATACTACATACTTTTTAACGGTCGAGTAGTACGTTCAATTTTAAATGTAGTACCTATTTAAGCAGTATGTGATTTCGCACGCAGCACAAGTTTGGACAGGCCTGCACCAAACCAGCACAAAACGATGTAGTACACATGCCAGACCATTACAGGGCATTGTAATTCTGCAACGGGGCCTTAAAGTATGGACAAAAAGAGTACCACCTTTCTCAGAGTACCACCTTCGAACAGCAGGTTCGAAGACATGAGGATGAGCAATGACAGAATTACAATTTTAGTGAGTTATATCCCTTTAACAAAACAAATACTAAAAATTCATCTCATTGTAGCTGTAGGTGCAAATAATAATACATATCACATTGCCGAAATCTTCACCTCTGGTTCACTATGTACCGTTAACTATTGTCTCACCCAATGTCAAATTCGTAGAAAGTTTAAAGATGTGTCGTAGGGGAACAAAATGACAAAGGCAAGGTCAAGAAGGGACGCATTAGAGATGTGTTTTGAGCAGATTCCCTCACAGCGCTCTGAGTGCAGTTCTCTAAGCTCCAAGCCTCCGCTGGGAGAAGTCTCTGAAGTGTCTACAGTCAAGGGGGCTATTAGCGAGATTATGTGGAGTGCAGTGTTTGATTTAATTAATCTGTTGGGAGAAATACCCGTGCAGATTTACTTACATCTGTTTTCCTAACGTTACTTCGACAATCCCCTACGCATACCTAATTAAACGCATAAACATTCATGCAGACGCGGTCGCCAGTATCCTGCTGATATGATGAAAACTGTGATGAGATCACTTTGATCTACGTTTTGTTACTTTACGCATGGACCGCACATATTACCAGTGCTCGTGCGCTTCTCGGCCTTGGCGGTGGGCGATCAAATTAAGAGGCAGCTGTCAGTGATTTGGGGAGTTTTGCGAAAGTGACATTTGGCCTGGCTGAAAAGTCCTTGAAATGCAAAGCAGTATGCTTTATCAAAGCGTGGCCCGGTCCTGCCGTTCGGCTCATTTGGAATCCAGGCACCGCCGCTGTATTTGTCCAGTGCTTTGATACATGCGTGTGCACACTTTCTTATCCCTCGGCTTAAGTCTTCAATTGCCACGGACAAGGACACTGTGACAATTTAAGGCCGCATCTCTATGCTCACAGCTTGCGTATTCATCCTGACCTATTCCAGCACATCTGCAGGGTTTAAGCTCCAGACTCAATTAATCAAGCTGTTAGACGTGATTGAATGGGTCCAAGTGAAAATTGTGATTTTATGGCAAGAGTGAATAAAAATCACCTAACTGCTGCACTGTTCGATTAACATTGGTTAGTAGAGTTTTTATTTGAATAAATGTACAGGACTCCTTTAATTGTCCTCTATACTGATCCAGCTGAGCATAAGTTAATTAAGTAGTGCTAATGAGATTTCTACACACAGTCTGTATAGTTTTTCTAAATACTGTAGCATAAAAAATCATTAATTTAAGTATCAATTTTAGTTTTTTAGTTTGCTATTTGACAAAATAAAGCTTAATAATAATAATTAGTTTAGTTTAGTTTAGTTAATTACATATATATTAATATATACAGGGACAATGCACAAAAGTGCCAGAATTAGCTATAACGTTAATTTGCATATTGTTGTCATTATTATTATTCAATTATTTACTATTGTTATGATTCCAGTCAGTGTTCCCCAGTCTAGTCCTTTGTGGACTCCCATGTTGTATGTGTCTGTGTTTCCCTGTCACGATCTTAGACTCTTATTTTGAAAATGTCTGTTCCCTTGTGTCCCCACCCCCTTGTTTGTCACTGTGGTTTTTGATTAGCTCCTCCTCCCTTATCATCTCATCCTCTTTATCATGTGCATTTAAAGAGACATTTATATTCCAGTCTCTGCCGAGCATTGAGTTTCCCCTTTGGATATTGTTCGCTGATCGACCGACCCTTGCTTCTGTACTGAACTATTCTTGTATATGCCTCCACCATTCCTATACAATCAAAATTGGGAACTATCTGCTTTGTTAAAAAGTGTTTTGAAGGTTCTTTGAATGCAGTATATCACTCAATAATATCCTAAGTATCCTTGGAAAGTTATTTGCTGTGTAAATGATAGTGTACAGTAGTCACAGAGGGCACGTCTCCACTGAGAACAGAACAGCTGGAGTCTGCTGCCTCGCTGAGTTGTCTGCCTGACTTCCATTCTGAGGGTCGTATGAATCTTGCTCTGGGTTATGCTGATATTAATGTAGGACAAAGCTTTGGACCTTATGTAGGTTTTGTGACTTTGAGGATGATCATATGCTTTATATTTCCAGAAACATTGTTCTTTACATTTGTGTGCTGGTTTTACTTGGATTGTGGAATTTTTCTTTTAAAGAATAAAATTTGAAGAAAACGGTGAATGAAATGTTGCCCATTGTACCTTTGTAATAAGATATATTTTTGAGGGAAGCAGGATATTTGACAAGAAAGATTAGGAGGGATTTGTGATGTCCTCAGACAATGAGGCAGCACAAGTTATTACATTCAAATTAAGATTACAATATGACTTTCTTTTTTTTTTTTAAATAACATTCACTAATCATGCACACAGTTAGTATTAACTGACATTTTTCTCCTTTTATTTTTTTCTTGGTTATTATCTCCAAAAAAAACGAAATGTCATTGTCTGTACTAACGCCTGTGATTAATGGTCTTTTGTCATATTATTTTCTGTATTTCTACTTGACTTTTCAGTCAGCAATCTCCCTGTGTGGAAACAATGGATATCTCAGTGGGTGTTTACATGAAACGCTTTCAACTAAAACAGAAAACTCTTTATGCGTTATGGCCATTCATTTGCATGACAATAGCATTCTGGGGGCCTGAAAACACTTTTATTATTATTATTATTATTATTATATGTCATTATAATTTCCAAGTAAACTACAAAAAAGTGAATTTGCGAAAATGGTGACGATATACATGTATGTTCAGTATATTTTAGATTTCTTTCCATTTGCTCTCCATTTGGTCTCCATTGATGTGTATTAGGAAAGAGCTGAAATTGAAGTTAAAAGTATTAATATGAAGTATTTAAGTATTAAAATAATCTCTGTGATTTCATGTACTAGCACAGAATTGCAATTTGGAAATTACCTCTGTAATTACTAGTTAGTTTCCTGTTGTCTAAATGTGAGCATCAATAAGCATTAATACAACATAGAATAAATTCATATCATGTTGTTCCAAACCTGTAAGACGTTTGTTCATCTTCGGAACACAAAGGAAGATATTTTTATTAAATCCGAGAGCTTTCTGACCCTCCATAGGCAGCAATGCAACTACCATGTTCAAGACGCAGAAAGGTAGTAAAGACATCCTTAAAGGGATAGTTCACCCAAAAAATTTTTAATTTGTTTCCATGTCAAAGAAGTTAGACTGCCAGAGCACACCTACAGTACCCATACTGTAACTCACATAGACTAATGGTTATTCGAAAGTGATGCCAGTCATAGTAAACATTTATCTAAAAAGTTTGTTTTGGCAAGCTGTTTCAAACTCCTAAAAAAATGTATTTTGGCCTGATTTTGTTAGAAACCATGCTATACTGGTGGTTCTTTACATTTCGCTTGAAGTTTATTAGTCTTTTAGATTGCTACTATTGCAATGTTGCAATGTGTTCTAGAAGTACTTGAACCACCATCTGTTTTCTAACCCAGAAAGCTGTCAAAAAGATCCAAATGCATAATGAAGAAACATCAGACAGCGAAACAAGAAATGCCGTTTTAGTAATAGTATGAGATGAAGGTCAAAATGAATAGAAGTGTTTTTTTATATATTATAGCCCAATGGGATAAGCTTTTCTCTAAGGACCCTTGAGTAACGCTTTGAAATTTGTTATAAAGGTTGAGTAGGAAAACCACAGATGTGCTTGATATTAAAGAGATCTCATTTGTGATTTTTCTGTCCCATCTTTCAAAGAGTCCATGATTTGTTCCGGTCTGAGGCTGTATGAACCGAACTGTCAGTATGACAACTATTACATTGTTGAGCGATGTCAGGCAGAGATAAGTAGCGTGAGATTCACGTTTCAGCAGCACAGATGCCATTAAGTTGTTATCCTTTGGGGCAGAGTGAAGAGTCATGCCACAAGTCTGCCCTTTTGCCAAAGAAAAACGCTGCACAGCTATCCCTCAAAGCAGCTTTTTCCGCATTGTTTTCCTCTCTCACCTCCATTTCAGAGAATATCATAATTACCAAGCCCCCATCAGCAACCCAAAATGATTCAGACAGCGAGGAAAAACCAGAGCCAGGAAGGCTTGATTTTAGCTTGGAAAACAGCAGGCCTGAAATTGGGTGGCAGTGACACTGCCCTTGGGGTAAAAATCTGTCGCGCACAGCCTTTCCCTGACGCTGCTTTCCTGGCAGTCTGGACACCCTGGTCCTTGTTGGGAACATTAGATGGTTGTGAACCTCAGCTAGCTGCTATTGCGTTTTATCAGGACCACGAGCAGAAATAAAGCTTAGTGGACTGCAGTATGTGCATGCAGCTAGACAAGTGCTTGTTTTTTGCTTGCATATCAAATCATGTGATGTAAATATGAGAGTATGTTTGTTTCCATGGGCAGATTTTAAAAGCATGCCTCCCCTGCGGCATCGGCTATGTGGATTAGGCATGTTTATTTTTGCAAAACCTAGTAAACAAATCTGGTAATGTACCTAATGTCCTTCTCATGCACATGCTCTCGTCAATTTATTTTGAGTAAAGTTAACTTTTTAAAAGTACGATTTTTTAAAAAATGTTTTAAAGATGTTTCTAATGCTCAAAAATACAGTAAGTACAGTAATATTGTGAACAATTATTGTAATTTATAAAAAATTCATCTTTGCATCACAGGAATAATTATATTTTACAATACAAACCTTGGTATTTTAAAATATAATTATTCCTGTGATGCAAAGATGAATTTTCATCAGCCATTACTCCAGTTTTCAGTGTCACATGATCCTTCAGAAATCAGTCATGATATCAAAGCAGTCATTTTTTTATGAATAATGTAAAAATATATCACAATTTATTTAAAATAGAGATCTTCTGAAACAATATAAACTATACCATTCAAAAGTTTGGAACTGAATATTTTTATTTGTTTCTTTTGAAATAAATGCATATTTTTATTTAGCAAGGATGCGTTACAATTGTTTTTTAAAAGTGTTGTTAGATAATATAATATTGATATTATTTTTAATATATTTTTGTAATGTTTTATTTTTTATTATTATTATTATTTTTTTTTTTATTTAGCTTGCCTGCTTCCTTCGTGTGCATTTTCCGTCTGTACTATAAAGTGAATTTTAAAGTTTGTTGGGTTTACAGCAAAACAAGCCTTGAAAAGAGATTACAGCCGCTGCCTTCTCCCTTTTTATAATCAGAACTTCTACAAAAGAGTCTCACTCCCTCCTGCCGTTGCTTAGACTAGTCCATTCAGTTTCAATTCACATCTCCTATTCATCACCGGATAGATAAGACCAGGCAGATAGTGCCTGTTCACAATATCAGCGCTGACAAACTGTTTATACCGGTGTGCGATGCATGTATAATCCGTACAATGTTTAGCTCACACGTTTCTAGGAAATAAAAAGCACATTTATGAATTTTATTTCATGGTTCTGTATAAAATACCTTGTGGACTAAACATGCTGTAGGGTTGCCTTCAGGAATTGGCTGTTCTTGGAAAGAAGAGTAGATTATTTGTTGTACAGTACATAACATTGAAAATGATATGAGTTATATGCATTCCAAAACAAGATAATGTGGAAATATCTAACAAGGAGACACATCTGTTTTAAAATGGATAGCGTTCAAATGAAGTGGAATTTCACCCTCGGGCTGTTTTATATGTGTTTGCACGTGTACGTTGTGAGCTGGTCATGTGTCTGCTCTCTGCAAGACTTCAAAATGATCTCGGGAAGCTGATGCAATTATTAATTTATCCCTGAGATTTATATCACAGACAGTGATGTGTAAGCTGGGTATTTTTGTCTGTTTTGCTCGTGGAATTGGGAATGACTTGTGTACTGGTGTGAGGAAACTGGTTTTGATCTGTCTATACAACCAAAAAAGTTCTTGAAACATCTGAACATTTCACTTTTCTGCCAGTCTTTTATTTATAAATCATTTCAGAAGAGATCTATAATATTGTTAGAAAGGCAGTCGGTTGCATGGGAAGTACATACAGTTTTGAGTATGAGACATTTTAATCCAAATTGTTGCTTATTTTTAAATGTATGAAACATTAGGCTGTATGGATCTACCTGGTATACATACCTATACCGATGTACTAAAAATGTGCCGGGGTTCACATATTGAACCTTTGCTTTGTGGACATTTCTCTTTGAAACCGCAGTGAAACATGCAGTAAGGCACGTATTGCACAATAAGTGCACAGAGGTACATATTTTTATGAGTCCAGGTTGGTTTTGATCAAAAGCAACAAGCTGGCTAAATTGTCTCATGCTAACTGTAATCCTTTTTATGCAATATTTCAAAAGCACTGAAGAATATAAAACATAAATGGCAGTTTTTGAGAATTGCACTACTTTGTGAAATTGATTTAATTTGGGTGTGCTTTTGTCCTGTAGACCTACAGAAGTAATGCGTGATGTCCTGGGGCTGGACACAGATGCCAGTTTGCATGCCTTTATTTCAGATGGTTCACTGGTTCCTAATGCACATGGTTTCTGGCTGTCACATGACTCATGTCAGTTGGCACAATGCAATGTCTCTTGTGTCTAGAGATGTTTTCTGTTGTTTTTGAGTAGCAGTCTCCATGGTTAGCTGTTGGTACTTTGACAGAATCTCACTTGTCAAATCAGCCTCAGTTGTTGAGATGATGGTTGCTGGTAGTTTCACAGCTAAATAAAAAATAAATCATAACAAATATGAATGTGTAATATGAAAAATATCATAAGATATGCCATAAGTAATTTTTTTTACTATATTATATGTTTTATTCTGTGTTTACATTAGTTAATATGAACTAATAATGAATTATTAATTGATTAATTAATTGTATGATATGATATGTGATCAAGAAAAGTAAATTACCAAAAGCTGTAATACCAAATATTTATTTGATTTAGTTATTAGAAGTTAATTGATAAATTAAATCTATTTATGCCATTATTTTTTACATTTTACATTTTGTTGGTGAAAATACTAGTGGCCTTAAATTTTTGCACAGTACTGTATATTTATATATACTGTATATTTTTAAAAGTTTACATCCCACATCTATATGCATCATGTGTATACTATTATTTTAGACTTGCTGAACCCTATTTTATTTATTTTGAATAAACCAGGCTGCTTGCTAACTAACTTCACATGAAACTTCTTAAATTTGAAAATGCAACATAATTTAGAATTCAATGTAATGTACCAGATTAGCATAAAAAACAGTAAATGTTGGTTCATTTCTTCTCTAGCATTAGCCAATGCACTTAAGAATTGCTTTTCAAATAAATGTTGATACTTACACTAGAAACTGGCTAAAAAAATCTGATTAACAGACAATGTGTTGCAGTGTTCAAGGTCAAAGCCTCACCACACGGACACACAGAGCTCTGCCAGACTATTTGCAGAGGGTATATTTTTTGGCCTTGTGAATAACCTCTGATTCTTTCATCTCAGCCCAACAGAGTTTGTTAACTCCAGCCATATTTTTCTCTCTTACTGTTTCTCTGTCTTTAGCTTGTGCTGAAGGGGAGTGTGTGTGTGCGTGTGTGTGGGTGGGTGTTTGTGTGTGTATGTTTTCAATGACAGTTCTCCCCAGGGGCTGTTTTTTAATTACATCATTTGGTGATATGCTCATGTCGGCTGCAGACTGTTACTGTTAGCACATGTGACAAGTCCCAAACCACTGTAGCCACAAACGACGGCTCCTTGAAAGATCCCACCTGATTCACGCTTCAGTGAGGTTCACAATCTCGCGTTTCTTACCCCTTCACATTATCAAAGATGACATATTTGTTTGAAAAGTTCCACACGGCGATAGATGAGACTTGACCACCACCATTCACTACTTTGTCACAACAACTATATGTCGTCAGTTGCTAGATGATTTACATTCACCAAACCAAATCAGATGTACGTTTCTGCCAAAGCGACGAAAGAAAAGCAATTAGACTATCCTCATCAATCTGAAGAGCAGAATTCTGTGCCAGTCTGTTCCTGGTCTTGAATTAGCGCTGACTTGTGTTCTGGCTCAACCGTCAAAAGCTGCAGGGCCTGTGATTAACTGGCTACAGGCCCAAACAATTGGGCTTGATTTGACATGAAACAGCAACAGACTTTGACTGTGCCCGATACTGGACAAAGGGTTGTTTTCTGATCAGTGTGTGCCAAGCTTTGATGAACATGTATCAGAAGCAAACATTTTGATTTGGCATTACTGGAATGAGATTCAGGTTTTATTATCATGTAGTCAAATATATAATATGATGAAGTGGATGGTGTTGGTGTTAATGGAGGAGATTTTTGTTTCCTATTTAATGGGGTTGATTTTATTTTTTCAAACTTGAATGCTTTTTTTTCTTCCTTTTGCACACAAAAGCAATAAATGTTGATGAATGTGCTGGAAAAAATATTGTCTGTTTTTAATAGTTTTTATTTTTTATAAGTAAAACAAATGGTTTAAGTTTTAGGGTTTTTTTGTTTGTTTTTTTAATGTGTATAATATTTGTAACAGCTGTCGTGAAGGAACAGACTGAAAGATAATTGTCAGTATTATGGGTGTAGACAAACCTCCCTCGTGTTATTGTATCTCAGAGAATGGAAATACATTTTTCATTTGATTTGTGTAAATGTTTTAATTTGTTTTACATTTTTTGCTGTCACACCATAGGACACATTCGCATTTTTATTTGTCAAGTACACATACTGTATATGTCATAATATATTTGGCAGGAAAACAAAGTAGTGCAGTGTGCATGGAAATGTTATATATATACAGTGCCCTCCACAAATATTGGCACCCCTGGTAAATCTGAGCAAAGGTGGCTGTGAAAATAAATCTGCATTCTTTATCCTTTTGATCTTTCATTCATTAAAATTCACAGAATTCTAATCTATCATTGAAGTAAAAAAAAATTAAAATGTGGAGAAATTGTTTGTATTGTGATGAAATAAATGTTTTTCTCCTATACTTGTTGACCACAATTTTTGGCACCCCTTTGATTTATTTATTTATTTATTTTTTCTGAGTAAAATATCTCTGTATATTCCCATTCATATTCACAATTTTGAGCACTCCAGGGTGATTGTGGACGTGAAATTATCCAGCCATGGCTTCCTGTTTCACAGAAATATATATAGGAGGGAAAACATAGCCCAAATTCCCTTGATCATCAACACAAAGAAAAAAAACAAAACAATAATATATTTATGGCAGTGAAAATGACCAGTTCCACCATCAGGGAATTAATTATGAATTTCCAATCAACATAAAATGTTATGAAGCTGCCTGGAAGAGGACGTGTCTATCATCCTAATACATGGCAAGGAGTAGATTTTGAGTGGATAAAGACTCTTCAAGGACCACAGCTGGAAAATTGCAGAAAATAGTTGAGTTTCAGGGTCAGAAAACCTTTAAAAATTCTCCTCGCTCATCCAAAACCAATCTCCAGCATGTTCAGTTGTCAGACAGGACTGGAACCACAAATGGGACTGGCTTCTATGATCAGATGAAACTAAACAATTAGTTTTTTAGCAGCAAACACTCCAGATGGGTTTGGTGAACACAGGGATTAAAAGTACTCCATGTGTACAATGAAATATACTGCTGTTTTTCTGATGTTGTGGGCCTATATTTCTTCTGGAGTTCCTGGACATCTTGTTTAGACACATGACATCATGGATTCTATCAAATACCAACAGATAACAAATTTAAAACTGACATGAGTTTTTCTCCCCATTTTCAATTGTTTTACTCCAATGATAGGTTACAATTTTGTGAATGTTTTGAATGAAAGATTAAAAGGATAAACAATGTAGATTTATTTTCACAGTTACCTGTGCTCAGATTTACCAGGGGTGTCAATATTAGTGGAGAGTACTGTATGTATATATATATATGTTTGTGTGTTTGTGTGCTGTATATGTTTTACTAATTTCAATACCACATCAAAAACTAAGAGACTAACTGGTATAAATTCAAATAATATAAAAATAAGTTGCATCTAATAACAATACAATATAGCAAAAATACAAATACATTTCTGTGCATGTAGGTCAGCATTTTTGTCTGAAATAAAGTATCTTTAAAAGCAGAATGATTTTTCTACTTTTTAGTGCAAAGAAACAACCAAACCATTTGAAGCACAGTCATGGTGGGAGTGCAAAGGTGTTGATGTCTGAAAATACATCCTAGACAGGGAGCCTTTTGATTTTGAAGCTGTAGAGTTCATGGTGGGCACATTTTTTGCTGTGTTCCTTTTCTTTATCACTCTGAAACATTATGTAGCTTTGTCATCCATATTAATTAAAAGTTTGTCCCATTTTGAAAAATGATGGATTGCCTGTGAGGGAGAATATTCCTGATTTACCTGAATTACCGTCTTGGAGGTTTTAATGAAATATCTATATATGTCCTCAGGGTTTCCAGACTGAGAGGATGCTCTCATGCCAATATCATCTGCATGAAACATATACAGAATTAATTAATTTCCCCCCAAGAAAATGCTAGTAAATTGTAAAATCCTACATAATGTTTCATTATTTCAGTATTTCCCAATTGGTTATATATGGCTAAACAGGAATAATAAAATAATCATGCATAGTTCGGAAAGTTAAAGTCAAAGAGGTGGCTAATTTGTACTGTACAAATTCGTATGACCTCACTTGAACCAACTCATAAGGTTTTTGCTAAAATTGTACGTATATTTCGAGTTGCCAATTCTTATGAATTTCAATTTGTACGAATGACGTACACCTAACCCCGCCCCTAAACCTACCCGTCACTGGGGTTTAGACAAATTTGAACGAATATACGAATATGCGAATATTAAGAATATAATAGGTATGAATTGGTCGTGAAACTGTGTTAATTTTATTTGTAACCAAACCAAAGTTAGCCAAAATGCCAGTATGAAATGCTTTATTTACAAAAAAAATAATAATAATTCAATCCAGAAACTATTTATTCCAGTTTTGGTTAAGCTAAGCCAGCATTTTCCATTCTTCTAAACTTGTCATGACTGATGCTAAAAATGAAATTAAACAATAAAAAAAGAAGAAGTGAATGTTTTGCTAATAACATAATTTCGAGAGGATTGCTGGACGATTAAATCACACACGGCTGGCAGCCCATCAGCTAATCAATCAAATTACTTCCCTTCACTATAAAGGTCCCGGTTTTCCTTTCCTCCACATCTCACTTTTGTGCACCCCACCACCGCCCCTTCGCCCTCCCTTTTCTCCAACGCACGCCTTCCGGGCGAGCCAAACGCCGAACTCTTGCCCACGCCAGGGCTCAAATCTTTAGGGTTCGGAGTTCGCCGTTCTCCCGGCTCGCTCCCCAGACAGCACGCCAAATTCACTTTAAATTTATAAGGAAAGCGTGAACTCTTGAAATGAAATCCATTGCAGCAAGAGGTCACCATGTTTCAAGGAAAAGTTGAAATCAAAGAACTGAGAAAAATCCTCCTATTACGTCTCGCGGCGTCACCGACTGAGAGGAAGAGTCATTTGCACACACTACACTGTAGAGCATCCTCATGTTCCTGTTTACTGGTGGATTGAGGACCTGAAGGACTGAACTCAAGTGTCATGTTAGCCCTTGTCATTCAGCTGAACCCAGGTGTACTCTGTGAATGTTTCTCCTTTTCCTGTGTGATTCATCAAATTTGTCAATACTTCGAAAAAGGTTTTTTTTTGTTTTTTTTTTTTGTCTTGTTTTCCATGAAAAACATATGAAAACCATTCAGTTCATGGAAAACAGTCATTATTTTTGCAGCTCTGCTTGGTCAATCAAGCAGAAAATGCACACTTCACCTATAGTTCAAGATGTGTTCTGTGAAAGTAAGAATTAATATTACATAGGTGAGTGTGATTTCAGCAAGTACAAGATGTTCCTGGATCAACATCCTTTTATATCAACCAATCAGAATTGAGGAATAATTTCTTCTGGAAATATCTGTTTTAGGCTCATAATCATGGTTAGGTGCTTCTACAGATGTCATGCCACAGGACTGCACTGGGATCAGTGCAGTCAACCCCACACACTCACAATCACCTGAGCACTAACGACT
>JAUCMS010000001.1:20039518-20051503 GCA_032357445.1 Enteromius radiatus
CTAGACTAGCGCACTTTTATTATAGTGAGGTTTAATGTTGAAACATTTTTTATATGCTTGAATTATTTTAGTATGTAGGCTACGCTATATTAATTTTATTTTAGGCAAGTCGTGTTGATTTGAAAATGCATTAGTTCACTTTCTGCCGCTGCTTGGTTAGCGCTGGAGCAGTTTAACATAATTTATTATACACAAAGAACAACGAAGATCAATTTACATGCAGCATACATAGACAAGAATGGACAAGAACTGAAGGACAGAAACCAACTTATAAAGGGAAGGCAATCACTGATAATGAACGAGACACACCTGAACAGAATCACTAATTAAACAGAACTAGGTCACAGGGAAAAACCAAAGAGCACATGAGGAAATGACAATGAACATTCAAAGATGTAACATATCGCCCCCTCCCGGAAAGGCGTGTCGTCACGCTGTAAACATTACAACAGAGGAGGGTGGGCGGAGGCTCTGGAGGAGGGCGTGGAGCAGGCGAAAGAAAAAAAATAACAAAAAAAAAACAACAAAAGAGTTCCAAAGTCCATGGGGGTGTAGACGGTGAGAGGAGCCTGGAGCAGGAGGAGACAGAGGGTGATCCAGATACCAGCAACGCCGAAGCCCCAGGGCGGAGTCAACTGAGGGAGGAGCCATGGTGGAAGGGTTGACGACTCCATGGGCCCAACTGATGGAGATGACCCTAATGGAGTGGGAGCCCAGGAAGGAGCTGAGCAGACAGAGAGCCAGGGTAACACCAAGGATCCGGAGGGCCACGATGGAGCTGCAGGCTCAGGTGACTGAGGTGAAGGCGGGGATTCCGGAAGACCGCTGCGGAGCTGGAGCTACTGAGGACGAAGGTGGAGCTGGAGGGAAGGAGGAGCCTGATGGAGCCAGAGGGACGATATTATTTTTTATTATTTTATAATTTAAAATATAAGAATATGACTATATAAATGTATCGGCATTTAAATATTTTATATATATATAAAATTGATATATATATTTACATAGTACACATGTACATAATGTTAACAAAAACATTAAGGTTTGTTTCCTAAAATAATAATTTAAACAAAATGTTTTTTGATTGACTGAATACACAAAGTACATTTAACAGTTAACATGTTAATTAACACCTGATTTAATTTTGTGTGTTTTATATAGATTTAAGAAGACTGAACAGTCAACTATTTGAATTTCAAAGTCAGTTGTATTTATAGCTGCATTTTCAGGCATTCAGTGCATGACTGCTTTTACAGGAGGAGAGAGAGAGACCAGCTGCAGAAAAGCATGTACGAGGTGGAGAGAAGAGCCTGCTCAATGCAATCAAAATGTGGGCACTTTATTCCTTCCCTTTTTCTTTTTTATTTGCCCCTACATGTATTTCGTCTCCTAATTCCCACCTCTCTGGTTTGAAATTTACATTTCCTCTTGCCCACTGGGCTGCTGATGGATGCAAAGTGGCATCTGAAGACACCGGCGGCTCTGCAGCAAAGGCTGCTGAGAGCTTCCCATCTAGAGCAGACCACAGTGAAAGGCACTGAGCCATGGCTCTGAGGAACACTTCATGAAGAGAAACAGGTGAATGAATACAAACACATTATTAATAATATCAAAATCTAAAAAATCTAGCTTTGTATGAGGAAAAAATTGACATTTAAGTTCTTATTCAGAGGGATATTTGCAGCGCTATCTTTTTACCGTCATTTGTGTCTTCTTATTTAAAGTTGGAGAGCTGTGGTTATGAGACATGTAAGACATACATTTGTGTATGGATTTATATATACAGTACATACATGTATGTATATAGTGCAGTCAAGTCATTAATCACATATAAATTAAAAAAAAAATGTTTTCATAATGTATGTGTGTGCTCTGTGTATAAATATTATGTATATATAAATACATGCAGTATATATTTTGCAAATATGTATATGTATTTACAAGTTTGTATTCATATTCATTTCAGTTATATTCAAAGCAAATACATTTATATAAACAAAATATTTTTCAGAAAAGCGTGTTTGTGTTATACATGTACATAATAAATATACAGCACACAAAAATATATACGTAACAACATATGGGCTTGGAAAAGCATGAAGGTGAGTAAATGATGAGAGCATTTTCATTCATTTAATCAACATGAAGTCTAAGTATCTCCTTAACCAGGCTTGATAACCTCACAGCAGTGCAAACAGATAGGAGAGGTAATGGGTTTATTTACTCACATCAATTGTACTATTAGGCAGCTAGTCTAAAAACATCCTTCATGCTCTTTCCCAGCTACACAATTATTACTTAACGGAATAAAATCGATGGCAGCAGGTATTGTGGTCAAAGGCACACATTCACCATTGTTTTGTACAATTGTGTGACTTTGGCATCATTGTTTGAGGACAGAATGAGAGCGAGTGGGCTGTTTTATACAAGCTATCACTTTGAAAGGTTTTAGCCTTGACAAACTGAGCAGCCCATGCCCTGGCAACAACTTCAAATGTATATGCATAACATTTTACATACAGCATAAGTCCTTTGACATATATATTTTTTAAAATGTCTTTAAAGTGGGGACTGACTGATGTGTACTTTTTTCTCTGGCCCTATTCACTTTCTCCGCTAAAGCCATAGTTTTCTCTGTTGTCTGCATTGCATCTTTAGCAGAGTCTTTGATGCAGTCGTCAGTGGAGCGTTACAAGTCGACAGCGGCGTTCAGCCGAAACGGTTCAAGGCCATTATGTGACGATCCCAGCAACTCAGAAGAGAAAATAACCAGAGCCAGTCATACACTGCACCAATATCAAACTCAAAACACCCAGGTATAAAGCTATATCCTGTTATTTTATAAAGATGCATTCTGTCAGTATAGTTGTGTTGCAAAACTGGAGTAAAAACCAAGCTGTGCTTACCAGCTGCACACAATTTTTGCTTTATAACAGTGTGAGTTGTGTCCTATTGGGTAACGGAGGCGTTGTGAAAAGGCTTTCACAGTGAAAACTATTTTTAAGCAACAATGTCACTGAGCATCATTTGTCAATGTCAGCATGAGCAGCAAATTCATTTTGTTTTTGCTTGTTTTGTTTGTTTGTTTTTTTACAATTTTACATAAGTTGCCAGATTGAGTACATTCAATAAATACAAACACAATGGAAAAAAGAAGGTGTTAAGCCTTAAGGCCTGGTCAAATCAAGGACAATAACTATAAAGATAACAGCAAAGATATAATTCTTTAAATCTCAAAAGTTATCCCTATTAAAGGGTTACCCCACCCTAAAATGATTATTTTGTAATTAATCACTTTGTGTGCATTTATTTGGTATTTACTTGGCAGGCAATGGGACAGTCACAAGCCTCCCACTTTTTATCCAAAATATCTTAAATTGTGTTCTGAAGATTAACAAAGATTTTACAGGTTTGTAACGATATGGGGGTAAGTGGGTAATGATAAAATTTTCATTTTGGAGTGGAGTGACCCTTTACAGAATAGCAGAGTCCACACCACAGTGGAAACTGAAATTATATCAATGAACGCACTTTCAGAGCAACTTTCTTTGCAGCTGATGAGTGATAAAAACATCAAACGATAAAAAGGCAGCCGATGTAAGGCAACAGACCTATGTGTGCTTAGAAAAAACTAAATTGTCCGCCGGTGTTAATGCATATATAATTATCTTTATAGATATCATTACTCTGCAAGTTGATGCACTGATTTATGGGATGTTTTAACATAGTTTCGGGAAAAGCACGCTGAATGTCTCCACAGCCGGTACCCATTTACGCTCATTAGTATCATCACCCTCTAGCCTATTATTAATTCCTAATTATCCGCCTCGGCATAAATACCAGCGTCTCACTCATCTCGGTATCTAGTTTCGCATGATTCGTCCCGCCGTCCTCCGCTTCTCCGCCTTTTTCTTTGCACCTTCATAGCTCCGAGCTCTGCCCTCGCTAGGGTTACTATCAGCATGGCTCGGGGTCTGACGAGCTCCTCTGTTTATAGAGTTTAGATGAATGCCAAAGCTCTTTAGTTTAGGTCAAATTAGTGACCAAGTTCGTATGTTGGCTTCCATGCATGCAGCAAGCTTAATTTTCCACCAACTGGCAAAATTTTAACCTTACTGTAAAAAAAATGTAAGGTTATTGTAAATTGTTACCAATATTTATCTTAGATGTTAATTGTATTATTTCACTAAAAAACAGATCTGTGTTTGCATACTCACCGTTTTTGCCATTTAAGCTTTATGTGTTAGCCTATCACTATGGTCTTGTAAAAAGAAGTTGCCAGAAAGTGTAATCAAGTTCACAATCGCTTTGACCCGGTCATTCACCAGATGCTGACAGTTTTCCACTTCATAGCTCCTAACGTTCAAGCCTTCAGTCTTGCCTCATTGGACAGCAGATCAATATTGAGATTGTAGTCATTCAGTGGTGATCAGCCTGTAAGTAAGGACAGTCTGTACACAGCCGCTGTCCTGCACATGCACATTACATGTTAAAATCATCACAATTCTCATGCTGAACACTTAAAATGCAAGCAGGTCAGCTCTTCTGACATTTCTCTAGTCAATATCCAGTGTGTTTTTGATGGTCCTCGTTCAACATTCACCTGGCTTTGACCTAGTCTTTACCTCAGCCACCCTGGGGCTGACTGGCACAGCTGATGTAGAGACACCGCACAGGCTGTCAGCTCTCAGATGAACCCTGGTCGACAGAGGTCTGCACACTCTACAATGAGGGCAGAGCTAAATGTACATCATTCAGGGATAACAGAGCGTTGCTGGAAACGTCAGTCCATGCATTTAATGCTGGACTAACCAGCTTTACGTCAGTTTTGCTTTGATCTATTTTCTCTGGAGAACCCTCGAGGTAAAACTATGTTAGCAGAAACTTTCAGGGTCAATCGGAGACCTACAATAGCTTCAGGTGAGTTCTGACGTCCTGCTGGTGTTGAACACCACGTCCAACTGCCCTTTGACGTCAATGGTGATTTTTGTCATGCTGAGACTGAAAATACCCTTCAGAGGTTCTTGTCTGAACAATGAAGTTGGTGCTTCTCTGCCCACCATGAACAGAACCACCCCGCTAAAATCATTTAAAGGGGCCAGTAATAATTTATCTTTTCATGATCATTTTGACTCCTCCCCTAATTTGTTAATTGGAATTAATTGGTACATTTTAGCTGCTGGGCCTTTAAGGCTGATAATGTGCACCACATGTCAGCACAAACTTGTGAGTTGTGGATTTGCTGTCTGTTTGTCATGTCTGTCTGTGGGCAAATTCCAAACAGAAGTGAGCATCCCTATGCCCTACTCCCTACGAAGGGCAGAACCCTTCAAGTGTGTTAATTTTAGGAGTGTAGGGCATTACTGTCTCGTAAAAGCATTTGGAAGTCCCTTGGTGAAGGGACTGATAAAATGTTACCTTGACAACGCTGCATTCAGTGCTCCAATTTCTTTTTTTACTTTCAAATACTCTTTAATTGTGTCTTATTCACTATTAAACTTTTTGAAACTAAACTTGCCAACAATACAGTCTTAAATCATATTCTATCACTGAAGAAAATATTTTGTATTGTAGAAAAATAAAGATCAGCTTATTCTACACGTATGTTTGTATGTAAAGTCAAACTAAAAATCTATTAATCTATCCATCCATCCATCTACTGTTCTATTGTTAGTTCTCTATCTATCCAGCCTATATCTATCTGTCTGTCTGTCTGTCTAAATATCCATCCTATTTACTATTTATCTGTCTAGCTAGCTAGCTACTGTTCTATTGTTCTATCGTTATATTGACCATTCTTTCTATTCATCTGTCAGTCTATCTGCACACTTCGGTACTATTAGTTTTAATGCTGATAACAGTTCTGAAAGCCACATTTGGGAAAACTAAGTAGGTGTTCTTGGTTTGTAAGTGTGGACGATGGTTTGTTCAGATCTACTCAGTACAGCTTAGTTTTAACTGTGGAGGAGGTTTTGAGTTCTGAAAGCTGCAGACCCGTTTCATTGTACTCTTTTATTTGGAAAGATCCAAGCACATTTGATTCCTCACAATATGGCCCCTTTAAGGTATTAAACCCAAGAAGGTCGAGATCCACTGTATAACTTTACTGGGAGTTCCTTTCAGGTTATTCTTTGACATTTCTCCTCCAGAGCTATTTAGTGCTCTCCAGGCACACCCCTATCTCGGTTCTCCTTATAAACGTCGATTTCGTTCTGTCTCTCAGTGACCATAAATCTCAGATCCAATGCCTTGGGTCATGTAGGTACATTCTCATTTTCCCTGACCCTTTCTTACCTTCATCTCCTGTCCGTTGCTTCCTTCCTCATTAAGAGCTTTCCATCTACTGAAACAGGGCTTTGAGATCTCCACTCTCCTGCCTCTGAAACGTATCTCTCTCTTTCTCTCTCTTCTCTATTCCCAGTCGTGATGTTCAATCTCTCTCGTAGTCTAGCGAGGGCCTTCCTCCATCTGTACTATCTCCCTTTTTGCCCTTTTAATTCTCCTTGATCTGCCATCTCTCTGCTTTTAATAAGCATGATCATTCTCTTTCTTGCGGCAGAAAAACCTTGGAGTCATTTAAGAGTTACTCGACACTGGTGGGAGTATGTCACGGTTTAGCAGTGTTCAGCTTGTCATGTCGTGGTTTCGTTTCTGTTCATTTTATTGTGGTGGCTTGTGTCTTGTTTTCTCTCTCTTTTGAATCTTCAGAGCGCTCATGCTCTAGAATTCTTTATGTTTGCTGGGGAGAAAGATGGTGGGGGGGGTATTTTCTGAAGGATGCATGTTGCAAACATTCACATAAACAAAACAACATTGTCAGACTTCTTTGGTGTATTTTCGTGCCTGACAAAAGATGTCAAAAGTCTGTGCCCAGACAGAAGATGTCAAACATCCCCAGCAACAAAGATGTTGCTTTTGAAATCTGAAACTCATTTGGGAATCAAAGTACCGCTCCAGGATGAATTGGACAGAGTTTTGTTTACACTTTCATGTCATGCGACAATTGCATGTACAGATGAAACTGATTATGCAAGTTCCCCCAGAATTGTTTTTTCTTCCTGCAACCAATGCGAGTGAATAAAATATCAATGAACAAATGTTATATTATTAGTGGTCAATCCATACTGTTTTTCATACCAAATTATGAATAATTATTTGGGTATTTAGAATCCAACCAATAAAAGCAAAACATAATTTCATTAATTTTTATTTATTGTTTTCGTTACATATTTATATCATTTGCATAATTATTGTATTCCTCTGAGCAACTATTTTTTCTTAATAAATCATGACCTTTTTATTCATGGTATTTAATCATATACAAATATTTTATTTAGTGAAGGTGTATTTAACTGTATTTAATTAAAAGTTTATATGCTCTAAATTTCTTACTTGAGAATGAATATCTGAGTTCAACAAAGCAAATAATTTTAACTATTATTATTATTATTTATAGTAGTACTTTAAATTGCTGTTATTGTTGTTATTAATTGTAATAATATTTTTTTACGTTGTTGTTATTGTCATTAACAATATTATTAGTATTATTAGTAATGCTAATGTATATACCAATAGCAGAACAATTTAAAAAATTCCATTTAAACCATTTAAAAATAATATTTATTTTATTATTTAGTATTTAGTACTAATAGTAGTAATTTCAATAATATTTTAAATTATTAATGCTTAATAATTATAAGCATTATCATCATTATAATATAATATTATTATTAATAATAATAATAACATGCTTGATGATTATAAAACCAAATAGATAACGATTTTATATTTTAAAAATAGCATTTGCATTAATAATATTTTAATAATTTATGGAAATAAAATGAAACCCATGACGTGATGACATATGCAAAAAAGTTTACTTTTAATCATAAAACAAAATTAACTGCTAACCTGTGCGTCAGTGTATACCAGGGAAAAATGGTTATGTATGATAAATGACAAACTGGTCATATAAAAGCTGTAAACTGACATAAACCTGTATTATTGCAGTTGCAACACATTAAATGCAGATTATACTATTTTCTACAGATAAAATATTAGAATACCTGATAATACTGTTATCCAACGTCTTCACGATTGCATTACTTGAATGCTCTTCTGTATCTAGCACCAGTGGCAGTTTTTGTCTGTGTGTGTGTGTGTGTCGCTCAATATGACGGTGAACAACAGGAGCCAGCTTTGACGCAAATCGCCTCTGAAAACTTACTCACAAGTGCTGGAAAGCTATCAGAGGCTTTCTGTGGCACATTATTGTCGCCATGCTCAAAAACTTTTATACAATTTGTCGCCTGTCCGGAGCTGGGATATCAGTTTCGGGGTCACACCGCAACAGTGTGCAGGGTGAAGCGCTTATAGGCTCTGAGTGGGCCTGTGAATAACTAAGAGTCTGATTCGGGATGACACCTCTTAGATGGGGACAAATGGGGGGCTGGGCCCTTCGCTTGCTTCCCCTGACCCTTGACACAACTCCTCTTGTGGTGCTGCAAGGGGTGGGTCACCTGTGTTTTTTCAGAGAGAACCAGATTAAAAGGTTAATGGATTCAGTTCAGCAGAACTGCCAATCCTTTACAGTGAGCACACCAGGGTGAGAGCAGATTTGTTCAGCATTTTGATGCAGGAGGAGGATGGTTTTGAAGGTGCCTCTGCTGCCCCCTCTGGGCGATTAACTGTCATTACAAGCTCAATACATTAAATGGAGCTGCAAAGGAAAAAAAAGACATTGATCAATTAAGTTCTGGATGTTCAAAAGCACATAAGACTTTCATTAACACTTCCAGCAGAAGTGCGTGACTTAAAAGTTGTACCATTTCAACAGCAGCAATTGCAAAAATAAAATGTCATCTATTTTTATAATTGGTTCAGATTTAAATACATTAATGCTGTGTTTTTACATAGTGTAATGATTTGACTGGGATTGGTTAAAGAAATGTTTCAGTACATTGTGAAATATTATTGGAACATATTTCTATGTTAATATATTTTAAAGAGTAATTTATTCATGATGAATTTTCAGCATCATTACTCCTTCAGTTACTCATGATCCTTCAGAAATTATTCTGATATGCTGACTTGTTGCTCAAGAAATGTTTCTTATTATTATTATTATCGTTTTTTAAAAACAATCGCATGAAGATATATCAGAGAGATGATAAATTATTAGTAGAGCTTAGTAAGGCAAGGTTCACTAGTAATGTTGCTCATATTTCTTGTATTTTCCGATCAAACCTTAGTGATGAGACATATAGTTTTCACTGGGAAGACAATAAATATTGTCTGAGGATCAGAACATCACAGAGGCCTGAGGATGGGCTCTTTTTACTCTGGACAGTGAGAAAACCTGCCTAACAATGCTCTAGAACCCACACAGCAATAGAACTGAGAAAGTTGTAGATTGTTCTAACTGTGTGTGTGTGTGTGTGTGTGTGTGTTTGTGTGTGCGCTGTTGTGTTTTTGCATGCGTAACAGTTCTCCATCTGAATGCTCCACGAGTCACAGTGAGCGCCTGGACTAAAAAACCCGAGTCAGTGACCAGAAACAATGTTCAGACTGTTCCAGCTTATGTCCTGCAGGCAACCTGTCACCTCAACACACAGCTGACTGGAGAGCTGCACAGGGCCACATTTAAAGGCTGCATCTTAGATGTAATAATAATAATTATTGTCGTCATCATTGTCATCATTATTAGTATTATTGTTGTTGTTGCTGATTAAATACTACTATTATTATTTCTCCTATCCTCTTACTATAATTGTAATATAACAATACTTATTTGTAATTTGTGATCCTAAAGAGTATTATGGCTCTCAAGTTCAAAGTATTTTTTTAGAAAAGTGGGTAACACTTCATAATAACTACACACTATGAATCATTAGTTCAGCATTAGTAAATAGTCAGTTCATCCTTTATAAAGCATTGTTCCAATATTAATAGTCATTAGTAAGCAGTTTATAAATACAGCTATAAATGCCTTGTTCTTGGTTCATAAGCATATCTAAATGTACAAGTGACGTTTTTCAAAACGAGTTTCGGGAGGAGCGCAGACGAATCATTGCGGCTGGCACCGCATTACCCAATCAATCTCCCCATCTCACCTGACCAATCAGATCCATCCTACCAACTATAAATAAACTCCTTTTCCTTCCCGTCCACTTTTCGTCTTTCGTGCATGATCTCGCTCTGCCAGACAAGCTGTCTAAATGCCGTTTACTCGTTCGAGCTCGATCAAGACGAGCCAGCTTCGCCTTCCAGCCCCAGCCAGCCTTCAGCCAGTCCACCTGAATTCCCACGTGAGCCCACGGCTTTCATTCGAGGCCGCAAGCTTGCGTGCTCCAATCTCTCTCCCCACTCTTCATCAGCCAAAGCAAACCTCCCATGAAGATCCCACACTACTCACCACACGCCAGCTTCCCCCTCTTTCCCCTCCACCCGGACGCAGAACCAAACCAATGTTGCAAACTTTTCAATCGCAAGTAGCAAAGCCAGCTCGAAACTCGCTAGACATCACTAGATGATGTCATATGTAATTTGCATATTCACTACATCAGTGCGGCATATTATTTTGCTTTTCTGCGGCCTCATATCGTATTTTAATGCACCCAAATTCTCAATACAATGTTTTCTTTGATATATTTAGCCTAATGTTTTCAATTGGCAGAAAACGGATGATTATTCTTCCTTTCCCACAGTTCCCCCCACCCTCCCGCCTCCGGTGAGCATCCTCCTCTCCACGCATTCTTTGGGGGGCTTGCATTTGTCTGCTGTCCTCCTCTAGCCTTTTTGGGGGGCATGCAGGGTCCGAGCCGGACGCCGAGCACTGCCCTCGCTAGGGTTCAAATCACTACGGCTCAGAGTTCGCCGTCTTCCCGGCTCGCCCCCGGACAGCATGCCAAATTCGCTTACTAATTATAATCTTTGTTATGACGAAGCGCAAACTCGTAAAGTGACGTTTCGCAAAACGAGTTTTGGGAGGAGCACAGACGAATCATTCATGGCTGGCACCGCATTACCCAATCAATCTCCCCATCTCACCTGACCAATCAGATCCATCCTACCAACTATAAATAAGCTCCTTTTCCTTCCCTTCTGCTTCTCGTCTTTCGTGCAAACCTGTAACGTGTCAGGTCAACAGCGAGCGCAGCACCGCTCCTCACAGCGGACCGCGGACAAAGAGCACGACGGAGGCAGAGATTCAAGAAACAAAGACTTTAATTAAAGGAAAACAAAATGCTGTCAAGGCAGCGGGGCGAACGCACACACATAAGGTTTCCACGGAACGTTAACAAGACATGAATCAAACTGAAAGACATGGGTATTTAAAGGGAAAACTCAAGGGCAAAAGTGGGGACAGGTGTAAAACACAGGTGAGACAAATGAACTAATCAGGGCTAAACCAAAAGGACACAGACAGCGGGGGAGAACAAAGCGAGACGGAGAAACACATGGTCAACATAAACACAGAGAACGCCCACGGCGTTACAAAACCCTCCTCCACCCCTTCTCCACCCGTTCTCGCGCCTTCCATCACGGGGGGCATGCAGGGTCCGAGCCGGATGCCGAGCTCTGCCGTCACTAGGGTTCATATGACTAGGGCTCGGAGTCCGAAGTTATTCATTTCAAGATGCAAAAAATATATGAAACTGTACAACTGTACACTTTATTTTTTTCTATGAAATTGAAGGTTTGTTTGTCATTTTTCAAGTGTACAGTTGTAAGATTAAATTTTGTACATCTTGAAAAAATATTTCTGTGTTTTGTATCCCTCTGTGTTGTGTTTGTTTAACTCTTTTGTTTGGAAGATAAAGGAGTCTTTACACCTCCTTTATAAATGCTTTAGAGTTAGGGTTAGGGTTAGGGTTAGATGAGCTCAACAGACGTCTGGCAACTACTAAATACTTTATAACTACCTGACTTAATCATGAATTACAGCAGGAACATGTGTTAATAAAGCATTTATTAACACACTGA
>JAUCMS010000001.1:20059598-20074072 GCA_032357445.1 Enteromius radiatus
CTGAATGCCTTTGGCAGAATTCAAATGAGCCATTTTAATCTAGATTAATTTCAAAATTAATCTAGATTAAAAAAAATCTATGCCCACCTCTAATATATATATATATACATATGTGTGTGTGTGTGTGTGTAATAATTTTGTTAGGGTTATAGTTAGTTAGTTAGTTAGTTTGTTTTCCTTACATTAAAATACAGTGGGGTCCAGTGTTTCGTTGTTGAACTCCATTAATTGTACAGACAAAAATGAGCTCTTCTCAATATAGATGTTCAGGAGAATAAAGTCAGAAACAACAGAAGGTTGAGTAAATGTATTAATAATAATTTTCTGGTGAACTGTCTCTTTAAGCTTTAGAGAAGACGTGTTGGTGACACCAGCATCCAAAACAAATGCTGGTGTTTGCAGCAGAGGATGCGAGTGACTATTTATTGTAAAGAGGATCCGCGAAACTTTCGAATGTGAAATCAGTGGGCAGATGGGCGCGAAAACAAGAAACCATCCTTTTATAATACTTGGTTCTCTCTTTTCCCTCTACATGCAATTTATTATTTTGACTCCAGCACTATTGCCACAAGCTGTCATTAACTGATGCATGGCTAATACGTTGTTCCTAGTAATCCATCAAAGCGCTTAAGTATTCACAATAGCAATGCAGGAAAGTGTTCTTGCATGCTTCTCTTCAGTCCCGGATCCAGCGACAGGCTTGCATAAATCTTCCTGAGTGAGCGTTGGTGATAGCCAGATAGGTACAGGCTTCAAAGGCTCAGATTCATATTGGTTATGAAAATGTAGATGCGTGCTAGAGCCGCTGCCCACCTTCAAGTTGTCATTCAGATCCTATCGTAGATGTGGCAGAAGCAGGGGTGGAAGCGGATGGAAAGTTCAACCTATAGTGTGAAACTAAGCATTTCTTTTAACTTGAAGCATATAGCCTTCTTGCTGTATAAAGGTAAAAATCGTATTAATCTTGAGAATTCTGAAGCCTTTAACTTTTCATGTTGGTGTATAAATGATGTAGCTTGTTACAGATATTTTTGTTCTGGTCTAGATCTGATCATTTGTGACATAACAGAAGATGTGACATTTAAATTTCATTGTATTTTTTCATTGTATATGAGAGCTTGCTCATTAGCAAAACGCAAATAATTAATTATACGGGTTTCAAACCTATACAATTGTATTGATGTTGTAAAATGTAAATGCTTTAATAGACTAGTCTCCTATGACAGTACAATGAATAGTGGCTGAAGCTGTAAAAAAAAAAAAAAGCTACATATATTTCACTTCATCTGACACCATAAGCTATCTTTATGATTCATTATATTTGTCAAATATTGGAAAGAAGCATTGAAAACAGCTATGGGTTTGTGAAAGAATGAAATGATTTGTTTTCAATGACGCAAGCAAACGATGACAGCATTTTCATGTTTAGAGGAATTATTCTTGGCTGAATCAGACCTGAGTGTTTAGAGAACGGTTCTTCAGAAAGGAATTGCATAATTTCATAACAGCATTTTGGCCCAACATTGTCAATTCATAAAACACCTCTGCAATAACACTGTCATCTCAACACCAGGTCTGTTCTTTGTTTAGATTTTTAATCCGATTGTCGGAAATTAAATAGTCTAATCTTTCCAAGCTGTTTATTACTGAAACCCGATATGAATGTTTCATCTGTGCTGCATTTCTTACATTCTCAGATGGCTGAAATGATCTTTCAACCATTACCTGATTAAAACAAAGCTGTTTTATCATTCATGTTTTTACACAAGTGACATTTATAAGCATTAGCATGAAACATAAACAGGAATGTGGTAATTAAGACATGGAATCGCAGTGGAATCTTTGTCTACAGGCTTATAATTAGCAGCAATGCTCTCGGATTATTCTCATTCCAAAAGGACAGTGACACCCAACAGGGAAAAACACAAATGCTTAGTAAAACGTTGTCATAGATGGAGAAAAAGAGAGAACGGCGCCCCATCCAAAATTCTCCCATAGCTCAAAGTTACATTAATTATTAATCACAGCATGGACCAGCATGTCAGAGATGAAAAACCATCAGCGGAGCTCAAGCAATTAATAATGCGGTTGTTTTGTAAAACTGCAATTTGAATTTTTATGGAACAGTGGGTAAAAATTTTAAATATATGTTTTTTTTCGCATTAGCATATGAAGACACTGGAATGTGAAATACTCATCACATTTAGAATTGAATTTATAACTATAGCACTAAATGGATAAATGAATTGACACGCTAAGTTACTGGAAAAATTGCATTAAAACAGTTCACTTGCCTTGAATATACCTTTTCTTGTTGCTTTAACTGTCCTGTAATTTAGAGGGGGAAAAAAACAAACCTTGTACATGAGTGTATTACACCACCTGGATGAGTACAACTGGCCTGCTTTTTAAACTGTAATCATTTGTCCTGCTTTGACATTTTTATCTGGCACTGACCCAAATCACACACTTGCTTGACACTCAAATCGGGATAAACTACATCAGAACCAGAGGTGGGTAGAGTACTGAATTAATTATTATTAACTGCATGCCATATTTTGCTGTTTTCTATTCATAAAGGAATCCTGAACAAAATGTCACATGTTCCACAAAAATATTAGGCAATAAATCATTATATTAGAATGTTAATTAATGAAAATTCGGATTTGCATCACTGAATTAAATTATATTTTAAAGTATATTAATTATATTATAGTCTATATATAGGCCTTTATACCCTCTGACACGGAGAAGAGTGAAAACTTCACACGTGACCGCTACTGAACATCTGAACATAATGAAACAAAAGCACATTTATGGATCTTCCGCCGTCTGCATCAAGATGAAGAGGAGCGTCACCCACAGTAACGAAGTAAAAGTACGGTTTAAAAGTATTTTCTTACCCAGTTTAAAAGTATAGTAACAACCCACCTCTGATCAGAATTTTGTAAATGATTACACAGGGGGCGACTGCTATGAGTGTAACTGAAGTATCATAAAATACTTTTCTGGCACACACATTGAACTAATTTAACCCTCTAGATTCAGTCTAATTACTCTGCTGCAATGTTTTCCTCGAAACAGAACTGTGAATGCATTATTCTAATGGTGCTTTTCCAGTAAAATTACTCACGGATGTTTCTCACTCATAATGGGATATTAGCCGCATGTCATAACAAGTGATGCAGAGTGTGCCGAGGCTCTCATAATAATATAATGTTTAAGAGAGCTAAATTAAAAGATGATACAAATGCAACTGCAGAAACGAAAGTGGAATATATTTACCAATAACGTATCACCTTACTTTCACTGGTGAATCATATCCGAGTGAATCAAGACGTGGCATACTTGGTTTTCCACAAAATATTGAGTTTTGCCTGGACATATGTTGACCTATGGTTTTGTTATAGGGTTAGTTCACCCAAAAAATGGGCTTAAGATTACTCATTTAACACAATTATGAAAAGGCAAGAATAGAAAATTATTGAAAATATTGAAATTATTGTGTATTGAGTGCATCATTTTTTGATGTTGCAACCGACAGCAACATCAAATTTGACAGTAATGAATTACCCTTTCCTTCAGACAGACCCTTAATTCTCATTTGATTCGGTCGATTTGGAAAATGTGTTTTCACTTTGCTTTTCCTAGAACTGCTGAATGAATCAATAGAAAAGACCTCAACTGTCACCTATCTACTTTTGAGAAGAGGTTGCCGTCCTCTTGTTTTAAAGAAAGCGGCTCTGCATTACTGGTTAGATTGTAAGGTTCACCTTTTTGCCTATATTCTCTATTGGTTTCCAAATAACAGGCTCTTCACCGATGCCTCCCTCTGTGTCATTGATGAATTTAACTCCCATCTCCCATTGATAGAAGAAGCGCTCAAGCAACAGGACACATAAAAGCAATAGTGTTGGCTTTATAACTTTCAGTTTAGTAATGTCCACCAAGACTCAAAGGAACAAAAGCTCAATCAATAGCATATATCAGTTCTAGCTGTTTGTCACAGTGAGGCAATATCTTCAGATGTTGTACATCATCAGAAGCTTATCGTAAGATAAGCAATAACAAATATTATTTTATTACAGTTCGTGACTTGTATTACTAGTTCTTTTTAGTGTGTAATCCAATTTACAAACAAATTATTCAAACAAATTTGAACAGTTCCTTTAGAAATATTTTTTTTTAAAAGACATTGAGTCTGGCTTGTGAATCCATCAAATTAACTAAATCATTACTTTCAGTTATGATATATTTTAATATATTAAAGGATGGGTGTAGTATATTTGTATACTGTACAGTTTAGATATTTAATTTATATATAAGATGCTTACACAGTTTTATAAATATACAGCAGTAATAATGTAATAATTTAGTGATCGTTTTAATAACGGAGTTTCAGGAGGAGCGTTGGCCGAATTAATCACAGCTGTTTCGCACCCCGCAATCAAGTTCACCCAATCACAAGCTCACCTACCTGCTATAAATTCCTCCGCTCCTCTCTCATTCGCATCTCGCTTTTCCAAAATCCTCCTCCTTCCCCTCCTCCTCCACTCAGCCAATCTTTCTCCTCCGGGGGGCTCCGAGATTGCGAGCCGGGCACCGAACCCTGCCCTCGCTAGGGCTCAGGCCTTTAGGGTTCGAAACCTGCTGTTCTCCCGGCTCGCTCCCCGGACAGCTCGCCAAATTTGCTTTTATTTTCAGCATCTCTTATTCCCATGCATTAATGAGAAAGCGCGAACTAGTGAATATATAATTTATATATATATATATATTAATTTTGGTTGATTTTTATGTATTATGTACGTTTATATACAAAAACAACAATAAACAAGCCCTCTTTTTACTTTTCATATTTATTTTGGGACTGGTGGGGTACAGTTTATTTTTGTATTTAAATGTACTTTTATTCAATTGTTGATTTATTTTTTTTTTTGTATTATTTTATGTTATGTTTGTTTTATTTTATTTATTTTATTTTTTTTTATATAATTTATTCATGTTTTTTTTTTCTTTCTTCCCTATATATATATATATATATATATATAAAGTAGGATTAGGGATGTAGAATAAGGGCATGTAGAATAATTTGCTTAATTAGTATTAATATTCTAGTAATGTGCACACTAAGCAATTTGTAAAGAGACCGTAAAATAAAGTATGAACTAAATTTCTTTCCTTCTTATAGTCAAAACAACTGTATTTTCCATCTGTTTCATCATACATAATCTTAGCGAACAGTAGTATGCAGTCAGTATGTTTCAGTCAAGCGATTTTGATGACATAACTTGGACCACAGCCTTGACTGTGATGCCAGCGATGATGTAACTGTACCACATGTGACCACAAATAGAACATCTCAGTGTTTTACAAGGCTGTGTTGTAGTTGTTTCTCTTGAAATCACGATGACCCATTCTAAGGCTTACACCGAGATGTATGAGCTGTAAAGTTGGCTTGCTGAGTCAGTGAATCGTCCGGTTCCCAGCCACCAGTGAACTGAGACCTGATGCAACACCCCTGCGTTTGCAAGCACACAATGTCCACAGACACATTCACTTGCACACACACACATGCACATAAACACAGCTGCTCACCTTATTCAGGCACCGCCCCGGGTCTCTGCTCACATGCTTCATGAAGCTGTCCGGGCCAGGGCCACCTGCGCAGGTCACAGTAGTGCCGCCACTGCACTGTGGCTCATTTGTCCACAGACGCCACTGGCGTGAGGTGAGGTCACCCAGTTAGCCTGCTGACCGCTCTGATCAAGATGATTTGGCATAATTGTGTCATCACCTGCTGAGCAAAGGCCACCGCTTTTGAAGACGGCAATATTGGATTTCTGCAAGCTTTTAGTCTGCCTATGTCAATGTGCTGTAGTTTCCATGAAAATCAATTTGGAGGCGGAGGCGTATTTGACTTATAATCCCAGAACTGGAGTTGCCACTGCTGACACAAGAAATCAGAGGGAGTCATTACAAAGAAATATGGCCATGCCGTTTTTTGCTGAGAGAAACGTCTCTATGGACAACTTTAGAACACAGTTTGATGGGCGCTAGAACTGTTAAAAGCTTAAATATAAGATTTTGTGAGTTGGCTTGCCATAATTCATTATAGACAAACCAGACTGGTCAAAGCTCATTTACTCACTTATTGCCCATGTCAGCTTCCCTCACGATCATCGCGGTTCCCGAGGTTCAGAGAATTCCCCTTTACAGGTCTGCAGTAATTGATCAATGAAGTTTCCCACAGTCTCTTCGGTTGATCCTTGTTTTAGACTGAATTAGGTGAGGGATTCATTAATTGGATTTTCAGCTCAGTTTTTCGCTGGGTCTCGCCACAGAGCTCTGGGGGGTCATGTACTGATTGGGTTATTAAAGAAATAGTTCAGTCGAAAATAAAATATTGTCATTATTTACAGTTCCAAACCTGTAGCCCTGTTTTATTTATCTACCGATCCTTCTTTCTCTCTCTTTCTTTAACAAGTCACACAGTAAGTGTTTCAGTATGAGGAATGGAGAATGAGGCAGGCAGTGAAAAATATCTCTCAATTTCGTTTTTTGTTTTGTTTTGTTTTTTTGTAGACTTGTTTTATGGGTTTTTACAGTTGCTTTCAACATGGAAAGTCGTTGTATGAATTCTAAATTTCACCTTTTGTTAACTACAAATGTATATATATATATACATACACACTTTACAACTTATTATCTGGTCATTTGCCTACTAAATGGCTTTGAGCCTATGTCAGACAAAATGCACAATCCAGAAGAACTGTGGCAACGTCTCCAAAAACCTACCTGGAAAGCTATGAGCAGAAGCTGTTTTACCAAAAGCTGTAATATTTATTTGATTTTGGTAATAGAAGTTAATTGATCAATTAAACCTATTTATGGCATTATTTTTGAATACATCCTCATTTTTTAAAGCATTTTTACACTAGTGTCTAAAACTTTAAACAGTACTGTAGCTTTCCAGGTAGGTTTTTTGAAGCATCTTGGACACAGCATTTCAACTTCAGTGGTGACTTTGAAGCCTTCAGTAATTAGATTTGGTGGAGAATTCTAAATAGTGTACAGGCTCTTCAGAAATACTCTAACCATTAGACTGAGTACATCTACAGGATCCAAAAGACGAGTTTCCAAGCTGTCACTACAGTGGACACTGGCTCTTATGGCTTAAGACACAAGCGATGCGGGACAAGGAATTTCAGCCGCTCTGCAGGGGCCGTGCCAACCTAATGTATATTCAACAGTGCAGGAAAAGCCAATGGTCCCTATTGAAAATATGTCACCTCATATTCAAGCTTTGAGCCAGGAGGGCAGACTGCCAAGCGGGAGGAGACCACCGCAAGGAATACAGCTCTGACCTGAGGGATCTAAGCTTGGTGACCTTTGAGCATTTGATAGATGCTTTGCTGCATCATCGTGTACTACAGTGAACAAGAGGTCGACAGATCACTCAATAGACAAGAAAAGAACAAGGACAGGAAGGTGTGAGCTTTTCAGATGGAAATTTCCCAACATATTCTTATAAGGAAACAAGTGATTTTTATCCTGCACCTCAAAAACAGTGCATATTTAAAGGATTACAGAGGATTTCCCTGTTTGGACTGTTTAATAATTCAATTATTAATGTTAGATTTGTATTATTATAGATAATGATAATAATATGATTTTCTTTGCAGCATAAACATATGTAATTTAGCCCATTTTTGCCACATATTTTGGTTTTGACTTTTTCCCCACACAGTTCAGTTTTTTTCTCGCAATTCAATTTCTCGTTTGCCTCTGAGTTTATATCACACATTCTTTTGCCTTTGCTTAGAGTTTACAGTTTGGAAATCTTTTTTTGTTTGTTTGTTTGTTTTCCACCACAAAATAAAATGTAAAAAAAATAATAATAATTAAAACAAATAAAATCTCACAACTTTAGTGAATTAAGGCTTTTCAAAAAATGCATACATCACAATTTTAACTTTTTTTTAAAATCAGAATTCCATTTATGGTCTTGCAGTTCATCATTTATATCTTGATGAATTTTGAGTTTATCTCACAATTTAACTATTTTCTCAGAATTTCAAGTTTTGAAATCTAAAAGTCAGAACTGTAAGATAATGTTATGGATTGATGGATGAATGGATCAATGGTTGGATTGATTTATTGATTGATTTGTTCATTCATTCATTCTATTTTTGTTGTTGTTGTTGTTGTTTTTGTGCCAGAAACAGGCTTCCACATAAATGAAATGTTCATTCTGCAAAGACAAGACTAAAATTATCATTAGTGACTTCCATTACATCAAAAACGTCCAAATGTAGAAATACTTTTTTATTTTATCAGAATATCTGCAATGTCTGTAAAGTCAGAATAGACACTTTTTTTTTTTTTTACTGTCATGCTAGTGCTCCCTTTTTAGTCTTCTGACTAAAAGAGTAAGAGAAAGATTTTTTTCATGGAAATCTTCCCTTTCACCGAAGTACTCTTTCAATATTTGAAAATGTGCTCCTCGAGACACATTGAGCCACGTTTGACATCACTGATGTCAAATGCCACTTGCTCTTACATGGTCTTGTGATGATTGCAACATGTCAGTTTGAATCTTTCTGAATGACATTTGAGAGATTTGGTGGAGTGGAAGACTTTTAGAATATAACTTAAATTTTCCATGAAGACCCAAAAAGAAGAATTTTTCAGACGATTTCTACCTTCCTCTTCATGATCCCTGCGAGGTAATGTAACATATCATAACATCTCACAATGACCCCTCCAACAATCCATTCAGCCGAACCCTTTCACTTTCACGATACTGCCCTATTATTGTCAACAGCAGCGCTTAATGTGCGGCTGAGAGTGTGAGATACCACAATGCTTTCTTTGTTTTATTTATGGCACATATTTTCAGGTTAGCTAACGTATGAAACTCTTCAACAGGAGGCTGAACACAATAAGGGCAAATGCATCTGGAGTCTTTGGATAAGGTGCTAAATGATGCGTTTCCTGTTTCCTTTTGAAAACCTGACTTAATACGTGAGTTGGGCATCTATTACTTGTAATTGGCGATTGAATAGCTGGAGTATTAATGGAGAATTATCCATTTTTAACTTACTGTAAGCACTGCAGACATAGTTTTTATAGCTTTTTATAATGTTTAACTTTTCGTTTGCAGATAATAACACAAAGATCCAGAAAATTGACTATGATGGGAATTCAGAGGAACTAGTACTAGAAGTTTAGCAAAGGTATGTCGATTATATGTCTTTCCGTGTGAATGAAACGTCAATCTATGCCAGAAACAGTATTGCACGTGTCGAATGTCTTGTCTCAATCTACTGAATAGCTGTTCCTGCCAGAAGAAGATG
Source organism: Enteromius radiatus (assembly GCA_032357445.1). Lineage (NCBI taxonomy): Eukaryota > Metazoa > Chordata > Actinopteri > Cypriniformes > Cyprinidae > Enteromius > Enteromius radiatus. The sequence continues at coordinate 20,068,955 of JAUCMS010000001.1, forward strand.
TATCCTCAGATGTATTGCAAATCCAAAGCAGATTTAAAAATGCAATGAAACCACAAAATAAGTTGACCTACCTAGGACAAGACTTGTACTACATGAATTACCATAGTAGAGATATGCTCCCTCTAGTGGGAATTACTAACCTCTACAGCAGGTGTTCAGCTCTAGCATTAGGACGAGGTTGAATTGGTGTGTTGCAATGATGAAAATCTACCTCACAAGGCTACACATATGACAGACTAGTTACAGTTCATGAGTTACACAACAGCCCTGCAGGACAGAGACATTTTCAGCTGGATATTTGCAGCTGCACAATAACTTGCAGCTGTAAAGGACAAAAGGTCGCTCTGAGAGGAATGCTGCAAATTTGTATGCAGAAAGTAAAGCATTATAATGGTATTTACAAGTGAGCAATTTAACAGCTCGCCTGGATAAGCTATTTAGCAGAATTATTGTCCTAAAAATAAAAATTGCCATCATTAACTCTGCCCCATGTCGTTCCAACCCTGGATTATTTTAGCATTTCCAAAAGAAGATGTTTTGGAGAATGTCCAAGCCCGGTGATTTTTACTGCCAAGCTCCAGACGTCATGTCTCTGATGTATTCTGAGTCTAGAGTCAAATCCTTTTGGTATAATGTTTTACATATTGCAGGTTATTTTTATAAATTAATGTTATGGAAGTGCTCGTAAAAACAAAACAAAAAAACTATTCTGTCATCATTTATTCACCCGCATGCTTTTCCAAACCTGTAGGATTTTCTTGCATCTGCAGGATGCATTTGAAAGAGTTTTGACTTTTCCCATGGACAAATAACAAGGTTATCATCACTAAATTAAATTAAATATTTTGTTCCTTGTAATGAAGACTACATAAAATGCAAATATTAGGTGAAAATAAGAACTAGAAATGTTGTCTGTGCAGCTAACTGTAATAAGTACAAACAAATTACTGCTTATGTGAAAAATATAGCAAAATGTATTTGAAATTCATTTATTCAAATCTGTTTTTTAATTGTGCAAAAGTAGTGCTGAGGTCCAAATAAACATATACTAAAGTATATCTGATAAAGTGGAATTATCACAAGCATACTTTGGGTACACTTAAATATCTTGTTTATCTTTAAAGTTTAAATATCTTGTATTTAAAGTTCATACAATCATCAATATTGACATTAAAACACATTTTAGGCTCAATATTTAGATTAAGTAGTACTCAAAATAAAGTTTAATTACAGTTTTTATATCAGCAAGTCTCAAGCAATGTGTCACTAAATATGTTAATAAATTTGAACTATACTTAGCAGGATTTTTTTTTATTAGAGTGGAAATAAACTAAAATAGCAACAACAAAAAAACTAGAACTGAACTGAAAATGTATTAAATCTAAACTGAAATATAAAAACAAAAACTATTAAGTTTTGACAAAACACACAGCAATAATAAAATCACACTGAAAATATAAATATAAATAAAAACTATGAATAAATATAAATAGTAAAAAAATTTCATAGATCAAATATTATATGATTTTGGTATAGCATTAGGGTAAATTTTTGGCCAAATGTTTCCTTCAAGAAATCAACACAAGTGCTATTTCATTCCCTCATATGTTCATATTTTAAAGTCTGTCTGATCTGTACTGTCTGTATCACTGTCTGGTATACTTAATGTCTTTGGGGAGCCAAAACAGATTCTCTGATTATTATGAGGCCAATAAACATATTTCATTGTTAATAGTTCTTAACCATTTTATAAGTCTTGCAGAGTTCTCCTTGATTACCGTATTATTCAAATATGATTGCTAATGAGCGGTAATTTATGATGATTGAGAACAGTTTGAACCATTAGTGTCACTGCTGACTGTCTGTAGTGTGACGCATAACTCAGGAAGTGGAAATCATATTGATGACCTCCATATGACAGATATCCAACAGAACTGACAAGATTTGTTTCACGAGCTTCCACTTAATGACAATCTGTGACATTTCTCCTCAAGTTAAGACTCAGGTTTGTCAATCCACCTAAACACCTGAGTGGAAAATAAAGCACTTCTTTATAAGCATATAAAGTTAACCTTTTCTTCCTGCAACTAATGAAAGACAGATGTAGTTGTGTTCTTGTGCTCGCATACAAACAACAAAAATATTAGAGGAGCAGCGCATATGAGCGGGAACAGAGGAAGACGCAAATGAGGCTGGTTGGGTTCTGTGGCGTCCCTGAAGAGCGTCTATTGTTGGAGATTACGGCTGACCCAAAAACTCAAAAAGTTCAGAAGACTTGTTGCATCCTCATCTTCAAAGACACAAATGTCCTGGGATCCAATTTAGTTTTTCTTCAGCATGTCTCTCACCGTAAATTGTTACGCGTGTGAGTGTGTGACAGAATATAATATTCTGAAGAAATCAGGAGTTGTTACAGCAATGGTGGTGATTCACACGCTTCACCTGTTGTCTTCTCGCTTAGTGAACTCTTTATAGTGTCTATTAAAAGATGAAAGGCCAAATGCATGTCAGCCAGCCCACCCACCAAAAACACACACCATATGTTACTTTCCTTTCGTTGTTGTTTTGATACCAGCAACATTTTAGATCACGCTTTTATTATTATTATTATTATAGGATAGTCAGTCACTTATTAACACACAGGACCTTTTAATAATAGAGATTAAACTGAGATTTATTTTCTGGATGTTATGTTTCACTGATTTGATGTGAATTAAATGGGAAGGGGGTTACGGCCCGGCGGGACTCAGAGAGAGACCAACTGTGAGGCCGCTGGCTGGAAAAACAATTAGGATTTTAAAGTAAGGTCTTTTACTGCTGTGGATCTGAGATATATTCAAAAGCGCTGCCATGGGCAGAGAAAATGCCTCTTCAATTATCGGTTTTGTCATTTTTCACGTATAACTTGGAGAAGAAATGTTGCTAGCGGTATTATAAAATCTCGAGCCATGACGTGTTTACATAAAACTGAATTTTTGGACATTTGATTGAAATTAACAATCAGATGATTATTTTTGCAATGCAAACTACCTGTCAAACATTTGTAATAGTTACGTTTGTTTTTATGTTTCGGTCTCTTATGAGTCTCTTTAATCAAAAATAGCGGTCGTATTATTATTATTTCAAATATCGGTTTTGTTTTAAAATGCAGTTTATTCATGTGATGGAAAAATTGAATTTTTTAACATCATTGCTCCAGTCTTCAGAGTCACATGATCCTTCAGAAATCAGTCTAATATGCTGATTTGCTCTTTAATTATTGATGGTTCTCAATTATTAATGTGTCTTTTTATTATACATTTTTCAAAACAGTTTTGGCTACATTTTGTGGAAATCATGGTTCTTTTTCAGGATTCTTTGAGGGATAAAAATAAACAGCATTTATCTGAAATATAATCATTAATTTGACATAAATCAGATTATGAATGTCTTTACTGTCACTTTGGTCGGTTAAACCTGTCTTTGCTGAATAAAAGTATTATTCCCTTTTTAAAAAATGGTATTGAATCACAGTTTCAAAACATATTAAGCTTTCAACATTAATAATTATAATAAATATTTATTGAGCAGAAAATCTGTATATCAGAATGATTTATGAAGGATTGTGTGACACTGAAGACTGGATAATGGCTGCTAATAATTCAACTTTGATAACATAGGAATAAATTATTTATATATATGCATTAGTGCTGTCACGTGATTAATCAGATCCAAAATAATGCACTAATGTATGTGTATATGTATGTCTTTGTCACTGCAAAATGTTTCGCATATTTTAAACTATTTAAAACTTTTAAACACGTCTTTCCGATCTTCAAAACTCCTTGAACTGCAAGCAAACCTCTAATTACAATCATAAGAAAGCCAGCTCTTGATCTGATGAAGGAAGCAGCTGCTGTTGTCAGATGGGTTTCAGCGCTGCCTCAGTGGCCAGTGTCCATTAAAAGATTTTGCCATTACTTATCTGTTTCAGCTACCGGAGGAGCTATCGGACGGAGCTATTGACATCCACCACGCCGCCCCAACCAGGTCACAGCCAGATGATTGATGGAAAATTTCAGGCTTCACTGTCTGCAAAGTAGCGAGCACACACAAACACACAAGCCCACACACACTAATAGCCCACCTTGATACACTTGGCTGAACTATCCTTTTGAATTTCTTAGCAGGCTTCTAAATCGAGGTGTCACACCAGCTCAGAGAGAAAATGTGTTGCCATTCTAGAACCTTCCCCTCTCTGGTCAAATCCGCTTTGATGAACCAAGATCTGCCTGTGCTCGGACCTTAACATTCGGAATTTTAAATAAGTTTCTAAACATAAACTTTCTTACAATGCACAAAAAAGTAACTTTAGAGGTACTTTAGGGTGCTTGCATCCTTATTTACACCTAAAAGCCTAGTACGAATTTAAGAGTTACTAATCTAAAGTGATAAACTTGGCGATATTCGCATGTGATCACACCGAGGCGAATATAGCATGTGAATATCGCCATCGTTTACCGCTTTGTGACGGGCACCAATCTGAGTGTGCACAACAAAGCGCAAAATGCTACGATCAATGAGATTGCCGCTTCTGTTCACGTGCCTGGACCTGCTGAAGCCACACGGCTTGGAAGACAAAGAAGTACCTCTGCAAGATGAATGTAGAGCTGCTGCCGTTAGTTTCTTCATCGCCGGAGCTGCTGCTTGAAATATGCATGTTTTTTGGGGTTTTTTTGCCAGTTATCAAAGAAGCATAAATGGTTTTGACCATAGATATATATATAGAATGGCTAGATGTCTCGTCTGCATTGCTGGCCAATGGAGTCGAACATCCGCATATGGCGGCCATCTTACCACAGGCTGCTCACTCACCCACAATATTGTATTGATAGTAAAAATGTAATTTTTAAACCGCCATAACGTGCTCAATTTTTAACGGTTTAATCTATTCTAAACGTCAAATATGTAGTTATGACACTGAATACTTTTGAATAATTATCTTATGTTCTAAACAATAGAATAATGTTCTAGAATAGGTAGACTAAGCCTACAAGATTTTCCTTTTATACATCAAGAAACGCTGCATGTTGAAATTCCCACGCTGTACAGTGATGACAATAACACAGCACAAAGAAC
>JAUCMS010000001.1:20089786-20111944 GCA_032357445.1 Enteromius radiatus
AAGGACCTGATTAGTTGGATCAGGTGTGTTTAATTACGGTTGCATCTAAACTGTGCAGGGCTCCGGCCCTCCAGGAAGTGCATTTGACACCCCTGTCCTAGATAATCTGCTGTTTGCTCAAATTAGAATATTGCACCAGAGCACGTTATATGTTCATTGCATATTATTGAAATAAAATAATAATAAATATTATATTTTATTAAATATATATATATATATATATATATATACATACATATATTATTTGGTATACACTGATAATAATTGGCCACTTAATGAATTACACATTCAACATAGAGACTTTAACAAAAATGTTGAATTTTTTTTTTTTTGCTATTTTATATACATGATATATATGTACACATAAATGTACTACATATACATATATGCATACATACACAAATATACACATACACAATATCTTTTACCACACATGTATATATAAAACTTACATATAATATATATAACACCAATATAATTGTTCATTGTGTGTGTGTGTGTGTGTGTGTGTGTGTGTATACACTACCGTTCAAAAATTTGGGATCAGTAAGATATTTATTGGTTTAAAACTATTAAGCAGCTTAACTTCAACACTGATAATAAAAAATCTGCATATTAGAATGATTTCTGAAAGGATCATGTGACACTGAAGACTGGAGTAATGATGCTTTGTCAGGAATAAATTACATTTTAAAATATATTCACACAGAATTATTATTGTTATTTTAAATTGAAATAATATTTCACAATATAATTTTTTCTGGATTTTTAATCTAATAAATGCAGAAGAAACATCTTTAAAAATCATTAAATATCTTACTGATCCCAAATTTTTTAATGGTTGTGTGTGTATGTGTGTATATATATATATATATATATATATATATACACACACATTACAAACAATATGTTTTAGCTACTATAGGTCAATTGATTTGTACAGAAATGTATTTTTTTGTTGTTGTTGATGTTTAGGCAATGTGCGACGCTTTACATGTCATCTCAAGACATTTGGAAAAGACACTTTTATCTCGATTTCTCCACTTTATGTATGCGTGTAAACAGCTGTGGCAGGATAGTTGTTTTAGAGACCGTTATCAGCGGTTGGGCCGCTCTACCGATGCTATATCAACAGGAATGCAGAGCTCCATGACATTCACCTTTATGTTTGATTTATTACAGAACCTGCCTGACCTTCTCCATTCATAGTTAATGTATTCCTATATAACCTTTTATTTGCAAACGTCTTCTTTCTAATCTAGCACAGACACTGCACCCCGTCGGCTCTGGAGATGTACTACCCCGAGCAGAACTCCAGGGGCAGCTTGTACACGGCCATGACCCACCTCAACCAGGCCAAGAAGAACATCCCCGAGCTGTCCCCTCCCTGGCTGCCAGTCATGAAGGACGAGGTCAACCACTCTGAGAAATAAGGGGCGAGCCGGGGTCACTGTATTTCCACTTTAAAGGGTTTGTGAGGATGGAATCCAGGTAATCTTGATGGTCAAGTCAATCGGAAAGGCGTTTATGTGTGTATTTCGTGTTTTAAAATGGCAAAATTTGGTGCAAATATCTATTTAGATTAACTGTGACACACACAAATGTCTTTGAAGTGAAGGTTTCTACTTCGTCGACCTTCTACAATACATATGTTCCATACCCGTTAAGAAGAGATCTCGACTTTGAAGCTCATCCGTACGCGTTTTAAATGTCACCAGGCCACTTTCCAATGGCCCGTCTCTCTGTGGCATTGTAGATTTAGTCGTGCTGCTTGTAATTCTGCGAAGTTTGTTAGGCGTTAGTTCTCGCTTACGGTTTCATTTGAAGTCATTTAGCTTAGTGTAATGAAGTGTGCGTTGGCTGTGAATTGTGTTCTAATGAACCACAATGCAACTGAGAAACGAGTGCATTGGCAAGAAAAAGCATTCCAGAAACTCGGATCATTTTCCCTTGAATCAACTCTAACTACTGATTGTTGTCTTAAAGCAACGTGTCTTTGATTTAAAAGAGAAAAGCTACTATTACACCTTTTTTTTTTTTTTGTACATTTACTAAATGAGAAAATCTGACTTTTGATCGTAAGGACAAATGATTGGTGCAAAGAGTACATTTTATACACATTTGCATGCTTAAATGTAGTCTAGAGTATTCTAGAATTTAAATTGAAGATGTGAAAACCATTTGAATGTAAACAGAGTAACGCTAAACTATTTTTAGGTATTAGAACAGTCATTTCTGTGTTTGTTTGTGTGCTGACACATTTACACACGAAGCACCAGCAGCCATTTAAATGTTTATTAATGTTGTAGATTCTTTAATGCGTTTAAGAATGTGAAAACACCTCGTGAGGGTGAGTGACCTTTGAATTGTTTTGTGTACATTTATCACTTCTGCAGCAAATCAGTTCCAGCTGAATGTGTAAACTTTCAAAAAAAAAAAAGCTGATTAAAACATGTTTCCCCTTTCTGTTGCTGTTTTTTTTATTGTTATTTATTGTGCTTTATATTTATCTATTGTAATCTGGGGGGGTTGCTACATGTAAAGTTTTAATGTGTATTTATTTATGTTTTTCTCTTATTTATTTGATTGGTGCTGGAAGGATGAATTGAATTTCTTGTGAGGTGCAGCAGGTGAAATCATAAAGCCTGCAGTATTAGTCATTTCTGTGTGTTACGAGCATTCATTCATTCTCAATGGATAACAACACAATAAAGGTTTCAGTATTCACCAGCGCAGCCTTCTGTCATTTTTATTGCTGAATAACTGGTTTTATTCAGAAAAACTCAGAGCTTTGATTTTATTTTTATTTATTTTTTTAACAGTGGTGCTGTAACTTAACAAACAATTCATTATTTGTAGTGTTAATATTATTTAGCAATGGCAGTAATGATGATAGCAATAATAATGATTATTATAGAACATAAATTAAAGGATTGAATAAAAACTAATAATAACCCTAAATTGTTATTAATTAAAAAGAATTGAATAAAAGTGGTTAAATTGATTTATAAAATTACAAATAATAATAGTCTAATTGAAATAATGCTTATACATATATCATAGGTTCATTAAAAATGCTTGGATAAAAACAAGTAGGATTATAGATTTATTTATTATAGATCATACATTTGTGAAAAAAGAATGGCATTTAATTGTATTAATATTAAAAATGTCAGATATTAAATGGATTATGCATGTTACAATTTAGTATAAATATAAATAAGACATTCAAATGAGAATATTTAATCTACTGTATATATATACACTTTCATATCATATAAAAAGTCGTATTTTAATAGATTGTATTTCACATAACCTACATTTTATTTTGTGTGTGTATGTGTGTGTATATATATATATATATATATATATATATATGTAGCCTATATGTATATACACACACACATACAGGATTTCACAACATTTTCCTTCTAGTCCTCTGTGTAATTAACATTTCCATTCCTTGCGTTGTACAGTATGTCATGCAGGCGCTGAACCCAATAAAGTGTTAAAAAGTAATTATTAAAGAATAGCATAGTCAGCTCACAGCAGGTGTTGCCAGGGGAAAGGGCGTTCATTTGAGTGAGGGTGTAAAGTGCTTGTGGGTCAAGCCCTGTTTGAGGAGCCTGTGTGTGTGTGTGTGTCTCAGTAGGATCTCCTGAATACTGGCGCCAGCAGAGAATGCCTTTCATTGCAGATACTTCTCTCTGTCTCTCTCTCTCTCACACACACACACACTGTATCTCTTTGACTCACACACACTTACAGATTAAATGAGGTGTCAAAATACTCAACTGAGATTGACAGCCGACCCAGTGGACTGTCTAAACAAATCTTCTGCTGAATCCTGCACAGATACCTCACAGCGCAAACCCACTCATTCTACATTATCACTGCTTTTGCAATAAAAGTAAAGTAATGAAAACTGTGAAATACCAGAAAGAACATTTTGAAAAGTCTACATTTATTTTTAAATCGCATTGCATTACTTACACTATGTGACATTTGCTGAATTTTTTTATGTTGCATTCTGGAATAATTTTACAGAATTATTTCACTGAAAAGAAAGAATACCTTGTTTATAGTTGATTGACAGTCAGTACTATAACATTACTCTCACTCTCACTGTGAAAAGAGTGTATACAGCGCCACCTTCAGGTCATTTTACTACGCACTAATACATAGAGCACTGCATTAGAGGACATGTTTGTGTTTTGAGGATTTGTGCTTGTTTTGTTTAGTTTTGTGTGTGTTATTTGTTTTGTTCTGACCATGAAAGCCTTTTAAGTTACGCTCTTTTTTTTTTTTCTCACCCCAATATTTTTTCTCTTGTTTTAAGAAAGTTTTTGTTTAGTTTTTATTGTGACCATGGCAATTTCTTCAGTTAACTTAATGTCATTGTATTAGCTTACATGTTTTTTGTTTTGGTATGGATTTCATTTTGTGTATCGTGCTTGTTTTATGATTCATTTTTGGCTTTGTTTTGATCGTGAAAGTGTCTTAAATGAACTTGACGTGTTACTTTATGCGAGTACACAAGTTTTGTATTGTTGTTTTTATCATGAGAGTGTCTGCATTTAAGTTTCAAAGTATGCTATTTTATTTCTCTTTTCTTGTTTTAAATCCCCTTTCCCTTTTTTTATTTCTTAGATTTACGCAAAATAAACAAAGGGCATGAGCTAACCTAATTCTAGATCTCTGAAAATGTCTAAATGTCAAAACTCTTTCTGCTTTTCTGAACATAAATTCTGCAAAATCAGTAGTCGCATATGAAAATCATGTGGTTTTGAATGAGTGATTACAAAATGAACCAAATACACAAGTTTTAATTTACAACACAACTACTAAGTGTATAAACGTACCCGTCCTGTGTGTAGCATCTATGATTTAGTGAGGCTGTAAAACCGCTTTAAATTGAGAAGTGTTGACAGCCTCTGGTTTTTCGTTGACTTTCTGCTTCTATAAATGTTCAAACTGCGTAAAAAGTGTGTTCTCGTTTTAGCACTATGACAGGGAGTTTATTGCTGAAACACAAGAACCTCCTGACCCTTACAGGCCAAGAAAAAAAACCTCCTTCATACGTCATTTACTTACCTAGTCCTCTGCGTTTGATCGTTTGCCCTTCAACTAAAGGCCATATTGCAGTCATAAAAGGATCAATGAGAAATCAAGTGACTTACAACTGTCAAAGCATAATAACAGCTGGCAGGCCTGCCGTGACACTGGGCAAGCGCCAGTCTACAGTGTGCGCGCTCTGGGTTTTTTTATTGAATGTAGGATCTGTTTTGAATGACTGTCTGAATGAATGTCTTTAGCTGCTTAAGGGCAGCATTTAGTCCTTGATTTATTCGTTTAGGAACGGCTTGGCGTGGAATCATTTTCCAAACTCTGCAGTTTGCAGCAATTTATGCTTCAATGAGGGAGAAACCCGCAGAAACAAATATTTGAGTGTGCTCCGTAATGAAATGGCTATATTTTTACAGATTAAATTGAGTCATAAGCCCGTTTAAACAAAGCCTGGCTACACAGGCAACAATTTAGGATGCTTATATTAAACATCAGACTAGGACTCGCTTGAAGCCAGGAATAAAGAGTAAGTATGCAGTAATTGTGTCTAACCTGCGGTCAGTGATTTCTGTTTGATCTTTAGTGTGTGAGGCTTATATTCAACGTAATCAATTTGTGAGGGTTTTAATGAACGTAGAAAAAGCTAGTGAAGGCATTAGCAGCATGGTTTGCAGTTTGTTTATTTGTTTGTTAGTTCCTGGTAATTGTTAAATAATGATTTCATTTCGGTTTTAATTACAGTGTCACTCAGAATCACTGGAGCCATAACGTCATTTTCTTCTTCTTCTTCAAAAAATGCAGAATTCAAGGACAAAATTAGAGGGTGAAAAATGCTAATGACTTACAAATGGGTATGTATCAGGACTTCACATCCATTTACAACCTGTCCCCAATCTCTAATCCAAATTTATAGCAATTACACACATGGAGCAAATTCTTAGACAAGTAAATTAGAGGCAGTCTGAAGTCCGGGAATCGTGTAGTTACCGCATTCACTGCTTTTACATCATGAGTAATAGATGCCAATTTACAGTCTCACAGACAGAGGAAGTTGTTGTTATTGTATCAAAGTCTTAATTGCATGAACATGAACCATGTGTCTCAGAATAATTATATGAACAATACTGTGCAAGAGATATGACTCAGAAGACTTTTATAGAGAGTGTGACCTTTTTCATTTCACGACATTGATGTTGTTTTTATTAAAAAAAACAAAGCAGTCAGAGTCAAAGCAGCCCATATGCTGTGCAGGCATGGTAAAATTACGGTAACTGACTTTGTGAAAGATATAGCTTAATAACCGGTGTTTATAGATTTCTGACTTTTGCTTTGGAATAATTAAGATTTGAAATAGTTTTGATATAGTCTCTTATGCTCTTCAAGCAAAAAAAAATACTGTTTTCAGCGTTAGAATCAAAAGAATAAATAACATATTATAATAAATAACATTCATTTTAAATTGTAAAAATATTTAACACTATTATTTTATTTTAAATAAACAGTGAGCGTAAGCGACTTCAGTAACACTTAAAGCCTTTGTGTGCCTTTAATGCATTATAAAAGTCATTTTAATTCATTAATTACTGTTTTCAATGGCATATATTGTATATACAATCTCATAATTAATTGTAACCACATAATACATTATATTCTTATATGCATTTTAAATTCAATTACAGTTATTTACAACAACAGACAATGCACATTATGAATAAATGTAATGCTTTATATTATATGCCTTTAACAACTTATTATAATGCTTTAAGTAAAGTTTTACCAATACTTCTTTCATAAACGTGTGTGTGTGTGTGTGTGTGTGTACTATATATATATATATAAAAGAAGTATTTGTTTACATTTTTGACTGATAATTTATGTTAGCCTCTTGTGACATCATACCCCAGTAGCGGGGTATGTTGTCACACTGGCCATTATATGTTTTAGGATTTTTAATCTAAATTGGTGCAATTGTGAAGCATAAAACAATGCATGAAACACCAGACACACAGATTAGATTTAGTAATGAATAATGAAATCAAAAATGGCATCGTTTAAAAACACACATGACAACTTGTCCCAATATAAACGCAACAAACTTGCACATTTTCTCCTGTTTGTTAATAAAATTGGCCAATACTAAGTTTTTAGCAACTTCTAGATGTTGTCCATTAGGTAATATTGACATACTCTGCATGAAGACCTGAAATTTCATAGCCAACCCAGAGATAAGGTCATAAAGTCCCAGTAGAGCTCTCATGATACTTCTTGGCCTCCATCATATCCATCACTTCCCAGACTCTCTCTTTCTCCTCCTTACACTCACACACACCATTCTTCTCTCTCGCTCCATCTATTATGTCAGTGTCGCCGCTGTCATTGTTCCTCTATGTTAAAGCTGAAGAAAGCTCGGGGAGTGTTTCAGATGTTGGCACCAGCTCTTGCCTACTCAGCAGGTTTGTGTATGTGTGTGTGTGTGTGTGATCGCTCTCTCCCGCTAAGAAACGCTGAGTACTCACTGACAGCTCTATCACTCGTCCTCAATGGGGCGTAATTTGTGAGAGCCTGGCTATGCAGGGGATGATGGGTAATTAAGAAGGTGAGTCAGGCCACTGAGGCCGAGCGTTGACAGCATTTAGCCGACTGCTGTATAGTTTACTGTGTTCAGAGTCTCTCCAAGGGTCTGGCATACACCGATCGCTCTGTAAAATCCAATAGTATACCTTACATATATATATTTAGGTAGAATCTGCGCACACCGAGATTATGGAAATCGGGAAGAAGGAGAGCGACTGCCATTCTGGATAAAGAATGATTGTTTCTGCACAAAAATAATAAGGTACGCTTAAAAATGTGTAAATGTGAAATTCAGAAATATAATTCACGAACATGCCAAAAGTGGCCAATATAAGCTTTCAGCAGGTTTTAATATTTAGGTGCCACTGATAGATAATTTTTTGATAGAGTTAACGTTAATTGTTTAGGCCAACAGTAACCTTTTGCAGTGTGATGCTTGAATCACTTTTTGGGTTAAAGTGGGGGGGGGGTTTTCAGTTTAAAATGTAAATTTATGACTGAGACCCCAAATAGATGTGTATAGCCCTTTCTTTCTTTCTTTCTTTCTTTCTGTAAAGCATGCAGATATTCATAAATGAATGTTGTCTACAAGCCACAACACTTAAGGAACTTGCTTTTAACTGAAGAATTATTTTTCATATTTAGGACAACAGCCTTCTCTGAAGAGCGTCTCGTCACACAGGTCTCAGTACACTGGAGGTGAGCTGTTTTATTAGCTGTTATACCCAGCAGTTTTGACTGCATAAACACTGCTACACTTTATTGACAATTTCAAATAATTTCTTGTGGATGCAGTGCACCTGTAACCGCTATATTTCTTGTATTTATTTTTTTCAGATTTAAGAGGACACTTCACATCCTGCAACGCCTAAAATGTATGTTGCTAATTGTATTGAATATTGTAAAATAAACAATGGTGACTTCCTAACTGGAACTTTGACCAATATTTGTACTGTATTTTTTATGTTTTAAAACTTACATGTATCTTTTTTTTACTTCCAGAACCCAGATTTAGCAAGCGTTTTGATAATAACGCAGTTTTGAGAGGAAGGCTGGACGAATTAGCCACAGCTGACTCACATTAGCTAATCAATCTCCTCATTCCAAACTTCCAATCAAATTCCTCCAAAGCACTATAAATATCCGCTCCCCGCTTCCTTCCGCATCTCGCTTTTGCAAAAACCTCCCTTTCCCCACCTACCTCCCTTTTTAAGATTTGCACTTTCCTCTAGGGGGGCAGCCGAAGATCGAGCCGGTCTCCAAACCCTAACCCTCGCTAGGGTTACAAGCGCTAGGGTTCGGAACCTGCCGTTTCCCCGGCTCGCTCTCAGGACAACACTCCAAACCTGCTTTACTTTATATGAGGGAAGCGCAAACTCTTGAAACAAAACTGCACACCCATCAGAGTTGCATCTTAAATACATAAATGTCGCAAAATCAGCTTTGTTTTTGCTGTTATATCACTGAGATGTTTGCATTAAAATTAATGTTGATTATATACCTAGTTCACCCAAAGTAGGCCAAACTGTTCTATGAATGTTAGGGAGCAGTTTTAGTTACATGTCTACTTGAACTTGGTTAGGCATGGTCTGATTACAAACCAGTCTTGATCTGAATTCTTAAACACACTGAACTGTGCTGGAGAACGCCTGGAGTGATGTCGCTGCTCTGGACGTGCATGCGGTTTTAGTAAAGCAAACAAGGTAATAGTAAAAAAAATAATAATAAATCAAAGAAATATTTAATTCATTTACATCTGGTATCGCATCTTAAGTCTTGCAAAGCAACACATTTGTGATCACAGCAGCACATACTGTTAACAGTCCAACAGTGAAAAAATGAAAATGCATCTGTATCAGCTTGGGCCGGAAGTAAACGGTTATGCATTAAAAACGGTTGGTCCCAGCAGCTCAAGTCTTCTGAAGACACATGATTTCTTTATATTATCAACTGTCTGAAGTTGATGAATAGACATTCAGTCTTCATTTGTGTTTTCACGAGTTCACGCTTCCTCATTAATGAATGGAGTGAATAAGGAAATTTGGCGTGCTGTCCGGGGAGCGAGCCGGGAGAATCGTCAGACTCCGAACGCTAGCGGCTTGAATCCTAGGCGGGGTTTAGGGTTCGGTGTCCGGCTCGATCTCTGTCTGCTGCCCAGGAGGAAGGCGTGGAGCTAAGGAGGAGGTGGAGGGGTGCACAAAAAGCCAGATGCGGAAGTAAGGGAAACGGGTGTATTTATAGTGGGAAGGAAGGATTTGATAGAGCGATAGTAACAGTTAGTAGAGGAGATAGTAGAGGAGATTGATTAGATGATGCGGAGCCAGCCGTGATTAATTCATCCAGCGATCCTCCCGAAACAAAGTTATTATCAAAACATTCACTAAAAAATAAATGAAAGTCATGGTGAAGAAAATTTGACGTTTGGGAGAATTAATGAAATGGCATGTAGATAATACACCTATATAGGTGTAGATAACACTGAAAATGTATCATCCATATTTCCCTACTAATATTGTATTTATTTTGTTCTCTACAGGTGTCTGATGTTGATGCAGTCTGGGCACTAGTGTCTGTTGGGGTTCTGACTATCAATGAAGATGAATTACTTTTCCAGATCTTCTCTGTCTCGACCCTGTGTCTTCTGCTATCATTGTTCAGGAAAGTACTGCAAAGAATCTGCCTCAACCATTTGCTTACAGACTGTCATGTGCTACATTTGGATTATTGCTACATTTGGATTACCCAATACTGTGAAGAACATTTACAGTGTGATGCTTGACTTGGGATAGAAAAAAAACTTGTGTGTCCAGCCCAGTGCCACACTAAACTCATCATATCTCCACTGTTTACAAGCATTTCTCAAAGCCGATTGGTTATAATATTAAATCATTATTTAGTTATATTAATTGAGTTTGCCTCTGCCGTTGTTCTTTCATTGATAAGCTTAAAACTAGAAGAGTGGAATTCTTACTGGTAATTTCATCACGTTGGTGGTGTTTGAATGAACTTATCGTTCTGACATTTTTTCAACCTTTTTCTGCCTTCAAGCTCAGCCTATAGTTTCATCTCTTGATTGTGACATCTGGTTGTCACTTTGAAAGTGTCAGCTTTGTTTATGTTAAGCAAACCAGTGTCAAGTTATATTTTGAATGCTTAAGATGCCTTGTAAATTAAGTGCACTGGTGACTCCAGTAAAATATCAGTCAAAAGCAGCATGCATGTAAAATCTTCTTGACAGCAGACTATAAATTTAGTCAGTTTCTGGAAGCAAAATTGTCACTCACAGACATCAGACTGTTTTATATTCCCTCATCTTTCAACGTTGTTGTTCAATTTGGGGCCCCAAAGTGCTCTAATAATACTTATCGATTTTTATTCAATCATGGACATTTTTCCATTATGTATACTGAAGCTTAGTCTGCATGCCACTCCAACCAACTACAATCAGATTTGTGTTCTAGATTTAAAAAATAATATTTATTTACTCATCCTCATGCCATTCCAAACCCATAGGCATTTTTTTAAGAAACCTGAAATAATAATATATAATATAATAATAAAATACGATACAGACAAAAAAGCAATTAAAAGTTTTCTTTTACACTAGCTCTCAAAACAAATATGGCGTTGATATATGCGAGATGTGTCATAACACTTTAAAGTTTCTGACACTACAAGAGTCCACTTTGGGGCCCGAGTTAATCCGTCAAATTTTATTTAACTGACAACGGCATTAACAGTCTGCCCGACCTCATGAAAGTGTGTATAAGTTAAATAGTTTGCCAAATAAAAACGATAACTTGTGACAATATTGTCAGTGCACGATCCGTTCCACCTGCATGATCCGCTCTGCGCATGCACATAACTGCGTAGTAGAAAACCTCATGGTTTCCCTACACTATTGGTATTACACACACATGAGATGAAATAGTTGACGGCCAGGCAGCACAACTGGCAGCATATTTTTGTAGGCTCCATTTGCGAAAACTGCGTATCATATGCGTGTGAAAACCCTTGTGTAGCATGCACGCAAAAGTCCTTTTTTGCGTATCAATACAACTAATTTTCATTTTCAATTTTTTGGCGTACTATATATACGCATTTTCATGAGACCGGAGTCGCGCGCACATCACAGAACTGGCGAGCGAACTTCAGGTGACATAAGACATCTTAAATTATTCTTAAAGGTGCTCTATGCGATGTTGCGGGATTTTAGCTCAATTTCATTTTTCTCTCAAACCGTGCATCACCCCTTGATCGTCTTGCTGTCTGCCCTCTGAATACATTGGGGGAAAAACCGGTCTCGAAAGACAACACAGAGGCTGCAGTACCAAAACACAGAATAGGGGCAAGGGACGTGCACCAAAACAATAACAAACTACGGCCAGCCAATCAGCAAAAAGAGGTGGGGTTTAATGTGCGTGCACATAATAGACAGAGTTGATTTTACAGCGTGAATCTGAGAGTTTTTTATTTTTATTTTATTTTTATTTAGACATGTTAGCTTGATGTTAGCTCTGTCACTGTCTCTCTTGGGTTAGCACCACCTTTCGTATCAATGCACTTTGCGCGTTCACGGCAGTTACAGAAACACTGGGGGGAGGGGGGAGCTTGCTCTGTTTGTTTTTTTATTTACGTGAAATGTCAGCGGAAGTGACGTCAAACAAGATCGCATAGAGCACCTTTAAATTAGCCTATATAAGGAGACAAACAACTAGCTGTCCAGTACATTCACGTAGACATTTTTCACATCTTGAAAATATACACTCTGTGTTTGAACATGACCCCAAAACAAGACCCACAATATTACGTTACTGTGTGAATGTTGCCATATATTGAATTGTAGAGCTACAGTGGAATGGATTTCTTAGATTACAATAATGTGTCATTAATTCATGCTTAACTAATTCACAGATAATCATGACAGCCATTTAACTAATAACAATTTATTTATTACTTAATCTATGAATCATGTCATTAGTTTGTTCATTAGTTTGTGATGTAGTAATCATTAATAAATGGTTTAGTTCACCGCAAGTAATACATCACACAACTTTTTATATTAATTAATGCATATTTGTGCACATGTATTGTAAAATGTTGCCAAAAAAAATAAAAACTAGTCCTCATACAAAAGTCATTGTAGCATATAGCTTACCATATGTGATGATTATAAACAAATGTTGTTGTAAGAAAAAGTGCTGATTGGAATTTGTCTTTTTGTGCTCCAAAAAAAAATGCATATGGGCTTGGATGTCATGAGAGTGAGTAAATAATGACAGAAATATAATTTAATCTCGACATAAGATTTCATCAATTCCCATCTGTAGAAAGTCATCAGAAAAGCAAATACCAAAATGTTTCTTTTCCATGGAGAACTAATTTATACACATTAAACCTGAAGCAGCGGTTCTCTTCCAATATGCCTTTCCTTCTCTCAGTTCATCTATCTATGCCACACTCACGGGCCGACAGCAGGAGAAAGAGAGAGAAAGAAAGATATGAACGTCTCTCTCTAATTGATAAAGCCATAATATGAGCCATTTCTCCACCATCTGCTAATTAGAACCATGAAGGGGAAGAGATTGGATGTCTGGAGACGGGGTCTGCCGTCTGAGGGGGTCTTTGATCTTCTGACTTGTCTGCCATGCTGTTTTCCTTCAAGCTTTCCTGCGTGGCTTGAGCAGACCGCGGCCTCCACTCTTGGGGATAGGAGCACTAATGGATCGCTTGAAGAGACCTTTTGCTTTACGACTGGGGCTAAGCAGTATCAGCTGGTCTGAGGCCAGTGGCTGCACAGTTCATGAAGTGCTTTGTCAGATAACCCCACTGGGAATAACAGTTGGCCTTCTCCAGAAACAGGCATGCCAGGGTCTGAGAGAAAAAAAGAGCATCAAGCCACTTTTGAGTGGTCTGAAATTCCAGAACACACCACGGAATTCCAGAAGTCTGGGAGAACATGTCCAAAAATCACAATTTTGCAGCAAATCAACTGACTGCAATGCAAGTAAATTGCCGTCGCTGGGTCTCTTTGCATGACATTCGCGTGACGGGTGTGATTGTTGATTATGTGTGACCGCGTGGCGTTCCGTCGGATCATTTTGATGAGGACAATCAAAGAATAACAACCCAGCTGTTTTTAATATAAATCCTAATCCTCCCGTCCTCAACGATCTAATGCAATCATGTTGCGCTGAATGAGGCTAATAATAAAAATTGATTTGAATGTTTAGACACAAGTCATGTCAATTATGACGCGTTTGCTTTATGTGTGACATTTTGGGAAGGGAATAGAATGAGCCATTTCTTAAAAAACGAAAAAAGTTGGGGGTCATCAGAACCAGAGTTTTTGACGGAGCCGTAAATATATCCAATAGCATGTGTTTCAAATTGCCCATTGGTTATGGATTGCTTTACGAGGGTTGCTTGTTAGTGGCCCAGTGGCTTTAGCCTCTGTTGATTTACCCCCAGGGAACCAGAGGTCAATTAGTCAGGACACACAGAAGATCCTGTCCTTCAGATGCTTGGCTTTCCTCTCCAATCTCAGAGCAGTTTTGGAGGAGGACTGCAGGGTTTGTGCAGAAGATACCGGTTCCAAAGCAGCCCATTATCTTTCCTGATTCCTTCTGCTGTTATGAAAATGAGTTTGTCATGGTCTTGATGTAAAGCATAAGAGTTTCGGACTACATTGCTAAAATAATTCTAGCTGTCACATGTACTATGTTATCAGATTCAATAATTGTAGGGTAAAAAGCCACTTTGTTACATAAAAAAACTCTCTCAAGTGTAAATCATGCTTGAGTTTATATTTTTGGACAAACTGTCTTCTCTGTTTGCTGTGAAAGCCTTTTTCTGCCTCTGTATAATATCTGTGAGTTATAAAGTTTAAAACGAATAAGTGAGATAAAGCTTAAAATAAGAAGTTTTAAAGTTTACAATTTTATGTTTGAATAATATGTATATATAATAAAGTAAATAATACAACATAAATATATACTATTAAGTTTAAATTCATAAATTCTGTCATACAGAATTTTTTTTTTAAATCAAATAATACTTTTTTTCTGGGATAGAAATGGCACCCATGTAAACACATGCATATTTAAAATGTTTTGTTTCTTTTTAAGCTCTAAAACGTTCTATGGAAAGTGACTTTTCTTAGCTCACCTCAGGATGCTCAGCTAGAACCTCACAGAAAGAGTGTTTATCTGCATTGTGTTGTTTATGTCTTTACAACCTCATCAGTACTCATTGCACTCACATCTGGCAGTCCATTTTACTTTTACACCTCTGTTTACACATCATTGCTGTGCATAATGCAGTCACGGGGGATGTTAAAAACCTATGATGAATGGAAAAGAAATTTTAGCCCTACTGTCAAAGTTGCCCTACTTGCCTGAATTTCAGGAATGTCATCAAATATAGATTTCTGGTCTGGTTTTATTTTAAAATGCTATTATTCTTCTATGTCCTGTTGTAATTGCATGCTCTAAGTACTACATAGTCAGAAAACTGCCTTTAACCAGAAAATGAATGCTGTGAGATAATTACATTTAAACAAATTTAACTGTATTAGTTTACGGTCGTAGCATTAGCTCATATTGTTTCTTTGTTGTTGTAGCCATGTTTTATTGCCACAGAAGTACTGCAATAAGTGAAGACATTTGTGGGCATGATGTTTTTTTGCAACAAAATTACTTTTGGCATCAATTATTATGCTTAATTGCTGTGGCAGTCTACAGAGAAATTCCAAATCAGCATGTCTTTATAACTGCATGATTATATACTATATACTATCATTTCCTATTTTGATCAAGAATATTTGGCATAAAATAGCCGTAAAAAAAATTGAAGATCTATATATGTGCAACAGACTCATGCTATTAAAAGTAATTTATATTTTATAAAACAAAGATAGCAGAACTGATTACATCTGCAGTATTATTGAACCATATCCCTGTGCTGGAGACACAGTTTGAGAGAATAAAAGTAGGATGAGCTCCATATAACCTCAAACAACATGATTATGGGCTTGAAGTACCCACAGACAATAAGAGGAGACCAAACACCCCAGCTCCTATTGTTCTGTGTGTTTATATTGTATTCAGGCCCAAGAGAAGGAATTACTTCTACTAAAGAAAAACTGTTTTCTGAAAACAGGGAATGAGAGAAAGTATTTTAAAAGTCTTAGGAAATCCCCACTGGAGAGAAATGTTTCTATTGCCAGACAGAGAGAGAGATATTTGTCATATCAAAATATCTCATTTTAAGTTATACACTGTAAAAAAAAAAATAATAATAAAATAAGTGTCAATTTACAATAAAAATGGCAGCTGTGAATTGCTGGAATTCTACTGTAAAAAAAAAATATGGTAGCGAAATTTTAGGGTTTACGGTAATATTAAATTTACAGTTAAATACTGTACTTTCATGAACTGATATTTGAAATACACCGAAAACCAGCAAATGCAGGTGGCGATGAGAAAGTCACATGATGAACCAGATCACAAACTGCTTTTAAATAATACAGTATCACATAGCTATAGAACAGTGTCATTCGAACAAACACTAAACACCATCATGGTGAAATATGCAATAAACATTATTTTAACAACATTAAATGTAATACTGTACAACCCTAATAACATAAACATAACTGATAAGAAAAAAAAAACTACAATGCTAAAGCTAAAATGGAATGTCAATTAAATCGAACTGTCTGAAATGTCTATTAAAGTTTTTCACAGTATATAGTAGGGGAACTTACCGTTAAACATTTAACAGGTTTTTATTGTAGCATTTTCGCAGATTTTTTTACCGTAAAAAGTAATTATTTTGCAGTGTAGGCTGTATCAATTGTATTTCTATTTACAATTTAAATTTGTTTGGGATAAAGAATGTTTGTTTATATTTTGTAATTATAGCAAATATTGTTTTCAAGCTTAGTGAAAGATAATAAAAGTTTGTCATCATTTAGAAACTTTCTTTTATGGAACAGCATCATTATATTATCATCGATGTGAAATCTGGATAAGTGCATATGATATTTTCTATTTCTTTGAATCATCTGGTTACTGTAGACTTTAATTGTCAAGAAAAGCTTTGCGTAAATATTCAGCTTACCATGTTGTGTTTCATGGAAAAAGAAAGTCATATAGGGATGAATACAGGATGACAGAATTACATTTTTGGATAAACTACGTCTTTAAAACACAGCAGACCTTTGATGTCCTCTGACATCAAGAATTGAATTTACTTCCCTCTTATTGCAAAGCTTTTTGGGTCTTATTTCAGTCCTAAATCATTATCAGGCTTTCCCAAAAATCATCAAGGACTCTTCATTGTTTTTCTCCCAGCGATTCTTTTGGTTTTCTTCAGGGTAAATCCTATGGACTTTAAAGCCTTTCCAGTGAATTATAAAGACATACCAAGAAAAAAAAAGAAAGTACTGACAGGGTCAAAGAGGGGGCTTGTTAGGGGTTTTGCCCTGCTGCATCCAGGATTTTGAGGGATGAAGTTTGTTTGCCTATCTTAAGTCTAATGCACACAGTCAGAAATAAAGAAGAAAGATTGGCTTCATGAACACCAGAAAAATAGAACCAGACAAGACTTAAATACTCCCTATTTCCTGTTGTACCTTCATGTTTGTTTGTCATCTGAGAAACTTTGATGGATTCTGTAAGAAGAAATGGATGAATTTTTATTACAACATCCTGGGCTTGTTTGAGAGTCATACTATAATCAGCATTGTTTATTTACTATAGTGCTTGTACTATCTAACTGAATGTCAGATCAGGATGCATCAACCGCATACAAACTTAAACAGGTTTGTGCACAAACACACACATATATTGTTTACAAGTGTAACGCCCCAGACTGCTTTTGTTATTGTTTCCCCATGTGCTCCAGACCCAGAGCCCAGCCCACCATCTTCCCATGACATGGAGCCATTACCTGGGCCCACCGCGGACACTAAGGCAGAGCCCAGTGCGACCGATGAGCTAAGGAGCGCCTCTGAGCCTGAGCCTAAGAAGGCAGACCAGGTGTAAGAGCCGGAAAGTGAGCTCGCCACGGTGGAGATCACCACAGACAGCAAGAGCGAGGATAGGAGCTCTGCCCACTGCTCCATGGCTGAGGGTAAATCTGGGGCAATTGGAGGAGGATCAGACGGACTAGGCGACTCTGATTCCTGCTGCTCGAGTGCGCCGTCCAGTGCCCACGCCTCGCACTAAACCTAAAACCCGCCCTCCCACCCAATCGTGCCCACGCCACTGCTGTCATCTGCCAGCCCCGCTGCTCACCCTCAGCCCACCATCTGCACGCTGGCCTCGCCATGGGTCTGCCAGGCTCCATCGGCGTCGTGGCTGGAGGATCCCTCAGCTCCGCCTCCAGTCACAGAGTCCTGGACTCCGCCTCAGCCCTCCGACCCATCGGGTCCACAATGGCCCCTAGCTCCCTTCTCTCCACCGTGGCCCGTCAGTCCACCAGCTCCGCCAGGCTCCATTGTCCCTCCGGCTCCGCCTTGGTCTGTCGTCGACAATCCGCTGCCTCTGGACTCCACTCCTCCGGCTACGCCTCATCCCTCTGTCCCTCCGGCTCTGTCAGGCTCCTCCCTCCCTCCAGCTCCGCCTCAGTCCTGTGTTGCTCCAGCTCCACCGCGGCCTTCCGGATCCCCATCTCCACGTTGGTCGCCAGTGCCATCTGCTCCACCTTGGCCCTTCAAATCCTCTGCGTCTGCCTGGATCATCGGCTCTCTGTCTCCGCCTCGGTCTCCTCAGTGGCTCCTTCCTCCGTCGGCTCCTCCGTGGGTCTACGCAATGGCTGGGCTCTGGGTCCCACCAGATTCCTCCTGCTACAGATCCCGCTTGTTTCCCCCTTGGTTCCTTTCTCTGTTATCACCACCATGGACCCTTCTAGTCGTACTCCTCCTGGACACCCGGCCACCTCCTGAACCTCCTCCAGACTTTATCCTTTGTTCGTCTGCGCAGCGAGGACGCGGATTCCGGGATGGGGGGCGAACTGTAACCCCCCGGACTGCTTTTGTTATTGTATCCCCATGTGCTCCGTGTGACCCAGTTTCTGTTAATTGTTCATTACCTTTCATTACCTTCCCTATTTATGTTCTTTTCAGTTTGATCTCTGTGTTCGGTTAATAATGTTGTTTTATGTTGTTGTGCGTTTGGATAACTCTGCCTGTCTGTTTGCCCATTTTGGAATTAAAAGACTCTAAATCTCTGTTCGTGCTTTCCCGCACCTACAGTGTGACAACAAGCTTCAAAAATATCACAACATTTATTACATGACACTCTAATCAAATCTTGCTTCAAAAAAACAAGAAACAAATTTACATTCATTTAGAGAGCAGATGCCTTTATCCAAAGCAACTTACAAAAGAGGATACTAGCAATTGATCATAAAATGTACTTGATTATACACTTTTGTGAGCATTTAACCATTTCAAATGAATCCTTTGAAAACCAGATTTGTACTCTGAAATGAATGATTCATAGACAAGATTCGATTGAAAGGAATCAATTTATGATTCAGTTCGCTACTCTGTTATAAATTATTATTCTAAATTATGCAGTCCACAATATTTTATGGCAAGTTTGATATCTGTGGACAGGATAGCCTACTCCCAAGAACAAAAAGTTGAAAAAAAAAAGATTTTACATGTATTATTTACTTGTTTTATTTCATTCAAATGGACAAGTGGATCTAGAACTGACAAGTCTGATGCACATTAACACACATTGCATGAATAAATGAGTCCTATCAAATGGCTTGTTTAGCAGCACACCTTACACATAAAAACAGCACTGCAGCAGTTTCATTAGGGTTGCTAGGTTCTTTAATTTACAATAACTGGGGCACTGAGGGTATTTTACGTTTATATTTGTACGGATAATAGCAACGAGTCAACTGCTCGAGGGGAGTCTGTGCCGTTTTATTGAATGAGGACCAGTTTCCAAATCCCAGTCCTAATCATCAAAAGTCAAACAGCAACAGTGGTGAGCTTTAAAGAGCAACTTCTTCAACAAGTTTATCCAGTTCGATTTAATTGTGCAATTACTTTCCAGTACAATCATTTGGCTCATATCAGAGGTATTTGTTTCCAAGTTCTGCGGTTGCTCTTGTTAATGTTTGTGACTGGGAGTCGAGCGGGAGAAGCCGGTTCCAAATCAGCGTGGAAGAGCAACTTCTCCTGGAGCTAATTACACGGGGGGGAGGAGGAGGCCATTTTCTCATTTATTTGACCCAACATCATGATGCAATTTGGTTTTATCACCGACGGAATACTTATAGAGCGGCTGTACGATTTCCTGTAACAAACACGTGTGTTGTGCCATTAGAGTGAGTGATTTCACACAGCGGGTTGCCAGTCGTGCACAAGTTCCCTCATTGCTGAAAAAAAAAAAAAAAAAAAAAAAACAACCTCTAATGGAAATGTTGAGCTAAAAAATGCTCAGTTATTTAGCCTTGTTGTGGGTTTATTGCTTTTCCGTGTGGTACCTAAGGATATGTAATGCAGATAAATCGTCGAAAGTAAAAAAACATGCGTTTACGTAGCATAGGAATGTTTACATGAAGCAGTCTGAACTGATGACTGATAAAGGGCTCTTTATGTTCATAGATATTCACGTGGACACAAATCACATCAAATCCAAAAGTAAATGAACTAGACATGGTTTCTATGCCATAAAAAAACATTTTCGCTATAAACAAGCTTTTGTGCAAAAGTCAATATATTTGTGATATGGAAAGGTTCCATTTTATATTTAAGGTTCCTCGTGGAACCACTGACGGCATTAAATAATTGTTTTTTAAATAATTATTTTTAAGAATGTGAAGAACATTTGAAAAAATAACCTTTTGTGGAATGGAAAGGTTCCATTTGATATTCAAAGTTCTTCATTGAACCATAAATGACATTAAAGAATCTTTATTTTGAATAAATAATATTTGAATTATCTAAAGAATCTTTAATAACACTAAAACTAATATTTTCTAATATGGAAAGGTTCCATTTGATATTTGCAATTTTTATGGAACGACTGTTGGCATTAATGAACCTTATTTGAATTTGATTTATCTAAAGAACTTTTTATTTACTATAAAGAAACATTTTGTGGAATGGAAAGGATCCGTGGACGTTAAATGTTTTTTCATGGAACCATAGATGCCAATATTTTTAAGAGTGTTTAGTTTATTATGAAACCCAGAGTCACTCTTATAAAGTTCAAGTGAGCCCACCAAGTTCCTCAGGCTTCAATACTAGACACGCAAGCATAGGAGTCTACCTCTGCTGAGAAGCATATTATTGTAAAATCCCAAGTGCCCAGGGACATCCATTAAGTAAATTCAAAGCTAACCCACCACGTCTCCAGCCAGCTTGACCCTCTTTGGATCCTCTGAGTTAAATAATACAAGCTATTTCAACACAGGAGATCAAGAAGATATGTGCCCAGCAAGAAGCCTAGTTTTGCGTAAAGTACCCTGCGTTGGAGTGATATTAGATAAATTAGATCAAAATTACATTACTGAGCTCTTTATGGAGCTGTGAAAAAAACATCGCCCACAGGTATGTTGCTTGGCCTCGTAATTCGCTCCAGAATCGTTACCATCTGGCCTGACATTGGGGAATGCTTCTCTCTTAAAAACCTCAAAGCAAATGATACAAGGAAAATGCCATGTTCATAACCTGGTTTAGTGTTGCTGGACGCTTACAAACACACACACACACACAAGTGCTCACTGGCTCTCAGGAATAGCGAGGCTGAGATAATGCCGCTTTCTGGCATTTGTTTTGGAGGGATCTTCGTGGAGCCAGGACTCTTTTCTGCATCATATGTTGCTGCTCATGTTAATTAAAATAAGCAAAGGCTGCTGTACTGTCAGCTCATATGCATGTATGAGTGAGCCTGTAATTACTTTACAGTAAATCCTCTTGAAATCTTCAAGATGTAAAAGTAAGCCCACCAGACCACCAGAGACACCCAGGATGGAGTTAATACATGAACGAATCAATAAACGAACGAATCAATCAGCTAAAAGCTACAGTTGTTAGCCTGCAATGAGCATCATACATGATGATGATTATGTCAGAAAATCATTATAGATTAAGTGAATAATATTGACCCAAACTAACAATATATTTATATGCAAATATTTGAAATATATAAGCAATATTTTTGTCTGAACTGATATTATAGAAAATTTAGTTGGTTAAATATTATTTGATCATATTTTCAGTTTTTATTTTTATTTTAAAAAATTATTTATAAAGTTTGATATTGACATAACACACATATTTTCCTTAACTGATACCACCAAAGCTATTATTAATTAATTAATATATGAATGAATTGATAGATTAAAAGTATATATATATATATATATATATATATATATATCAGAATATTTGCATAAAACTTTTTTACAACACAAAAAAATGATTCCCCAACACTGTTCAGTTTATTAAAAAAAAATATTTTCATTTAACACAATTATGTTTGG
>JAUCMS010000001.1:20112044-20131198 GCA_032357445.1 Enteromius radiatus
AAATAAATTTATGTTCATATAACAAGACTACAACAAATCATTTCAAACTGGTTAGATTTTGTTAGAAAAACACAATTCAATTGGATGGAAAAGTTTTCCATAATTTAGTTATGTTCATTCAACAACTTTTTTTTTTGAGTGTACATTCATGAAACATATAAAAGGAAATCAAAAGAAAATAGTGGATTTAGAGCTAACGTGCATGCCAAATAAATGGCATAATTACCTAATTACATGGGAAAAAACTGTAATATTGTCATAACTGCAAGCAAGAACATGACAGAATACCATTTTTATCTCCAGTTTAATGGCTGTACTCTATGCCTGTGTATTAAAAACTTACACAACCGTGTAAAAGTTAGGTATTTATTTACTTTTTCATTTGTTCATTCGTTTGAGAAATAGATACTTCTATTCAGCAAGGATGTATTACAGACATTTATCATGTTAAATAAGATTTCAAATATATGCTGTTGTATATATTATATGATAATATATGATATGTTCTATATATCTTATGTTTAAATACATATACATGCATGTATATATATCAGAAAAATATGTTATTATATGTTATATACAATATAAATTGTAAATAAAATGTACATATTTTTTAAATATATAATGTATGTATATAAGCATACCTACATAATAAATATACAAAGTACATATATATATATATATATATATATATATATATATATATAATGTAAACATGAAAACTTTTATTATGGATGCGATTCATCAAGATTAATTGTTTGACAGCACTAATAGTTTAACAGTACAAACTATTTTGTGCTGTTTATTTATGTATAGGCAACTAGTTCTTAATTGCCGGGGTTTATTGCAGTCACATCTCCGAAATAAAGGCTGATTCAAACACATTCCTGAAGCCGGGGTTTTGGCTATAGAGCATCGCTGACCTGTCAGCACACATAAGGAGCAGTGAGAGCACCTGAGGCTTCTCCAGGAGCCGCCCGCCGTCCCATCGCCCCCGCACCCCGCCACCGTACGAGAAAAAGCTGTTGTTAATAAAACTTTAAAAGACCAGGATGAAAAGGAGGAGAAATTGAGCAGCCCGGGCTGTATTATTTCTTCTCTGTGAGGGAGCTGCCCTCTCGCTGGGCAGGCCGGCCGTGTCAACCCTTCGGGGAGGGAGGCGTGAGCACGGGACAGGGATGGGACGGGTGTTTGACCATGGATGCCCCTGGGGCAAAGCAAATCATTTGCTTCTCAGAGGCTTCAAAGGAAGGCAATTACACTTAAGTAACCGTATGAATAGATTGTCTTGCCGGGGAGCATTGAGAGAGGAAAAACAGAGAAGTGCTTTGAGGAAGATACCACACCTCATCCAAACATGTCGTGCCAAACGAGCTCGGCAACTGTCTTTAATTTCCCAGCCGATGGAAGAACAAACTACTAAAAGCGCCATTCGAATTCAGCAGGCCGCTTTGCGAGAAAACGCTACCCACAAAGTCAGTCGCCGCCGACTTCTCGAGAGAGAGAGATTATTAGAGAGTCCTTTGAGTCTTACCTCACCTGCGGAGAGAGGACTATAGAGCTCAGTGGGCAAATAGAGATCACAGCAGCTGCCAGAGCTGTTAGCCAAAGCGCCCTACAGAGAGGAAGAAAAGAGGATGCGAGGCCTTTCAGTTCACCGCCACTTAGTAACAGCAGCCTTGTGGAAAAGCTTGCGGAATGGGGAAGACAAATCCCTGTGCAACAAAATATTAAAGCGCTCTTTCTTACGCCATTATATACGAGGCTGATAGTGAACGTCACATGGGACAAAACAAGAGCGGAGGCTAATATATAGCCGTGTGGACGAACGTGTGGACAGACAGGACACAGAAACGAATGTCTCAGCAGGGAAAATCTATTAGAATGCAGATATCGGCATAAAGGGTCATGCATGGCAGATGCTGAGTGGAAAAACTTTAGAAACGCTCGCGGACAAAGGAAATTTGTAGTGTGAGAACAGTCTGACAAGCCGCTTCGGCATAATGAGCTAATTACGTTTGTTTGGAGTCTGAAGGTGCTTGGTAGGTTCGCTATGAATAATTGCCTTATCAAAATAAGGATTTTTACGAACACAAGTGAGGACATGTAAAAACAGGTCATGGTGTGTCATTTTTTTAATTTAATGGATTTACTTATTGACTCTTTGTAGACTACTTTTTTTCATAAATTAAAACTTTTTATTCAGCATACTGAAATACTATATATATATATAGAGAGAGAGAGAGAGAGAGAGAGAGAGATATCAAGTTGTCCACAAAAATATTAAGCAGGAAAATAAGTTTTAATATTTATAATAAAACAAAATGACTGGAGTAATGGCTGCCTAAAATTTAGCTTTGCCATCACATTAATAAATTACATTTTAAAATATATGAAAACAGCTATTTTAATTTATGATCATATTTCACAATATTACTTAATAATATTGTATTTACTTAATAACTGTATTTAAACTGTAATTTACTGTATTTTTATTAAATAAATATAGCTTGGGTGAGCAAAATATACTTCTTTCAAAAATCTTGAACATAAAAAATATTTGGTGTAGAATTTTGACTCAGAGATTGCTAATAAGTGTAGCAAATAAATATAAAGAAACTGCTAGTAATACATCAAAGAAAAAGGAAACAAAAATTGTATTTATTTTCTAAAACACAATTCAATAATCTTTGTTTTATTTACAACTTATATTTTTACAGTGTAGTATTAAAGTGTGTGTTTGTATACAGTATATATACACTACTACCTAAAACATCATATTATATGCCAAAAATATATTTAACATTTTCTTTTGTGGCATTATTATGCTCATGATGCCTCTATAGAGCCCAGTATGTTTTGTAACACAGCCTGTAACTTGTTTGATTAGAAAATATCACAGTTTTTTGTTTACCCACACAGTAGCACAACTTTAGCCACTCTGCCACTTCATCGATTTGAATGTGAAAGCAGTCATCAACGGTCTAATCTCATAATCAATTCCTCATAGCCACTGCTAATTACCCAACTCTTGATAACAGACCTCAGAAGAGTCTTTGAAGCGCAACAAGTCAATTACCTGTAAGGTGGATTAATGTAAGCTTACTGGCCCTGTGATCTTCCTTTGGACCCTCCCCTCCCTCTCCTCCTCATTCTCCACACACAGCAAGACACACATCCCTGTAAGGCATTACCCACGCATCTCATTTACATCGCCCTGCAGACAATTATCACACTCAGAAAAGTGCAATTGTGTTTTCTACCTCATTAAGCAATAGAAAAACAAAGCCCCGAGTTCCCTCTTCCCTTCCCTCAACTTTACCCTCTTTTTCTCGCACACCTTCTGTCCGAGCGAGGTGGAAGTAAAAAGTCAAACAGGGAGGAAACGACAGTTGATGTGCATAGACTGTAAAAAAATGTGTTTTAAATTTTTGTAAAAAATGTATTTAATTTCTAACCTCCTGTTTTGTTTTTATTATTCAATCAAAACAGCTATTTAACATACTTTTATAGATATATTAGTGCATTGTTTATTTTTTTATTTAAAAATGTATTTATTTATCTTATTTTTAATCCACCCAATTAAAAAAAAAATGCTAAGTTGTAAAAGAAATTCTAATAAATATTATTTATTTTTATATATATATATATATTAATTATGTTTTATCATTTTAATTCCCCCAGCTTTTTTTAAACTTTTAGATTACAATATTTGTTTTATTTACAATATATTAATATATCTTTAGTTTTTATTATTACCCCAGAGGGTTTTAATTATTAAATTAAGATAAATATTGTATTTAAAATATTTTAATATTTGTATTTTTTATACATTTTCGTTGTTATGAAATCTTTTAACATACAAAAAACAAATGTAATATTTTTATTTATACCGGTTTTTGTTTTGCATTTTAATTCCCACAACGATTTGTCCAAATTATTACATTAAATAAAAATGTATTTACTTACTTTAAACAAAATATATTAAAATATATTTATTTCATATTATGTTTATTTACCTTTACACTCATATGTTGCACCTTTTTTTAACTCTATAAGGAAACCCATTATAATGTTTAGATTGAGTGGCTAGAAATTCCTCATTTAAATTTACAGAGAAACTTTGTATTTGTCTTTTGTGCAAGTCCTAAGAACAACCTTTGCCAAGGTCTTTGGCCTTAGTAACTAATAAAATAAACTTGGTTCTGGACGGAAGCCGATCTTTGGTACTAATCTCGAAGCAACTTCTACCTCACCTGATTCAGAAATCAAACTGTTGCCCGAAAAGAAACAACCAAACTGCTCTAGGATCAGCTCACGCAGACACTGTGAAACAGACATCTGCCCAGAGACAGCGGCTCCGACCTCCTGCCTCGTGTCCTGTGAACGTTGTTAAAAGCTCAGCGCTCCCTCTCTATTCTCATTGAGAGAGACCAAAGAGTGTTTATTCAAAGAGTCATTTCAACCCAGCGGCCCCCTGGTGCCTGGCTTTTTCATGGTAAAACTTTCAAATTGTAATCTCAGGAGAACCAAGCACACATATTTGTTC
This sequence comes from Enteromius radiatus, assembly GCA_032357445.1. Taxonomy (NCBI): domain Eukaryota; kingdom Metazoa; phylum Chordata; class Actinopteri; order Cypriniformes; family Cyprinidae; genus Enteromius; species Enteromius radiatus. The sequence goes on from JAUCMS010000001.1 coordinate 20,116,594, forward strand.
ATGCCTGATCTCCCACATAATCAAATGACACCAGATGGCAAGCCGAAGGAGATGCCAGTGGACCTATAAAAAAGGAAAATAAAATGCCATCATAAGAATATAAAAAGTAATTTTATGAGCCTCTAAAAAATACTCAACCCTCAGAAGGTTTCAGATTTTCAGCCCCAAAGCAATTCATCCTACTTTAACTGAACAAAGCTTTTTTTGTAACCAGTAAAACATCTAAAAAACATAAGACGTGTGTCATATCAAATCTCTTCATATTTCACAGGTTACTCTCAACTCCTACTTTTCTGTCACACCTTCTTTAACAAGACATTCACGAATACTCCCATGTAACGACTTGAAACTGAATTCATATGCAAATCACGTTATTTGACTGGAAAAACACTCTGGATTAGTTCATGATGAGCTCCAATGTGCAGAGCGATAGCCTACTATTGTCAAGTTTTGCGGTTTTCACGTAACCATTAGTGGCATGAACTGTGACGCGTATTAAGACGATTTAGGTCAATTTGTATATTCAGCTGTGCCACAAATAAGCACAGTTTCGTATTGCAATCTTACTCAAGTCTACAGCCAAAAGAAAAATACCCACTCCGAAACCTTCCAAGTGCTGGAATTCATACAATAGCCCGCGGTTGAGATGTGACCCCAGCAGTTAAAGCGTAATTTAGGCAGCTGCGGGAGTCTTCATGAGAAATAACAGTGCATCTTTGGCCACTAACTACCTATGAAAGTGTGGAGACATTCCTGGTTAGTATGAGTGACCATGGAGTCGCCACAGTGCATGCTTGTACACACACACACACACAACTATTCATGGCTGATTGGTGTAAATATAGAACCGTCACAGTAGTGTTCACAAACATAGACACTTGTAGGGCCCTGTTCCAAAACCTAATGAGCTGCCTACGTAGGCAACATCCTACACCAGAAAAAAAACAGAACCTCAAAATCCTACAATATGTGCATGAGATCTAAGACCAACAACAGAAAGCACAACACACACAAATATACTGTGATAACTATGAAGTTATGATAATCGCTTAATAATAATAATTACACAACTGATGAGAAATAACTTTGCCTGTGGAATTTCTGCGGAATGTGACGCACCTTCATTCTGTGCAACATTTGGGTTCCAGAAGTAAAAATTCCACTAATTTCCCCCATGGGAAAATGTTTTTTTAACAATAATTGATAAACCTTTAAAGACAAACCTGTTGTGAGTTCTGAGGTTGATGACTGATTTAGGCTTTAGTTGAACCAGCCCGCATTTAGTTCAAATCAGCCCATTAATTCAGCTTACTTTTAAAATAATTGCGTTTAGCAGTGGAATATCCAACACAGTCTCACGAGCAAATCGTACGTATTCGTACGAGGTGCCAAATTTGTGCCAATTCATACTAAATCGTACGACCTCACTCGTACGATTTCATACGATTTGTCTAAAACCACGTGATGGGTAAGTTTAGGGGCGGGGTTATGTTTAGGTCTTTCGTACAAATTCATACGAATTGGCATCTCATAAAATACGTACAATTTAGAGTAAATCGTATGAATTCGTACGAGTGAGGTCATACAAATTCGTACGAATTCGCCACCTCGTAAAATATGTACGAATTGCCGTGAGATCAGGTTGGAATATCTGGTGAAAACTACATTATCCATGATGCTGTAGAGACAATTACACCAAACAGACAGTCCCGGCATCTATATTATATGCATATTTTGTCATAAATGTAAAATATATTGTTTCTATGGATAGATTTACTTTAAATTAATAGTTTCATATTTCCCATTGTTTTTAATTTGATTAATGTCATGCTTCTTGAGATTGTAGTTCCTTCGCTCCCTAAAGACTGTCCAACTATCAATCACTTTTTTTGCTTCAAATGAAAGTCTGTAATGTTGCAGTTCTTCTTGTTTGGGTTGCTTTGGCTTACAATGATTTAAGTGTTTTTTATTTCTAGGGGAAGAGTGAAAGAAAAATGTATTTTGAAACCAGCAGAACTGAAAAAAGCACTCAGTTGAGACGTTCACGACACAACAATAACATTAAAAGCACAGAGAAACAACATCATCTGTCAAACTTTTTTTTTTCCAGCTGATGCACAATCAATCAAAGTCCACTTAACTTTAAAAGCAGCTTTTACATTTTCACAAAAATCATGTTGTTTAAAAGACCTGTTACACAGTATAATGACTTAAAATGCTCCAATTACACACATTTAGAACAAAGCTACAGTTTATATGTAATTCTCTCAGGAGATTTGTTTTGATTAATTCAATTTAAGAATATTAAACTGCCTGAAGGAAACCAGTCTAGTGTGCAAGTCCAGAGTCAATGAACAACACCGCCTGTATACACTATGACACTTCCATCACTCACTGAACACAAAAAGTTTTGTTGCAGAAAATAATAGATCTGTCGCATAGTGGGTTTAAACCTTTGTTGAGACATTACTGTAATGAGCAGAATACGCCCAGTGCATTCAGCGCTGGACAAATGTAAAACCCCCTCATGTGTCATCTGTTTCATAACAGTGTCAGCTATTCCCCAGTGTTAAACTCCTTATCTCTCTTTTCAAGCATTAGTCACTGTCTCTGCTGCAACCTGTTATAACAGTCTGCCTCTTGAACTCATGTGTACGTTATTTACTGGAAATTATAAGTTGCTTTGGTAAGAATGCATCAGTGAAGTACGTAAACACAGGCATCAATGGCACACTGCAAGAACAAGGAGCTAAGAAGTAAGGTTTGTTCCATAGATTTGGATGTATTTTGTTTATACTAACCAAATCAAGAAAAATTGTATTATTTTTTATATGTATATTATATAAACATTGTAAATTTGTAATAAAACTTGGTTTTAAATATAATCATTTTTGTAATGTTATATATATATATATATATATATATAGTTTATTCAAAATATTACAATATTGCAGAACATTTTTCTTGCTTCTAACGTTTTTATATTTTATATTTAAAAATATATAAAATATTTACATTTTATAGTAAATATTAAAACTTTGTAATAAAATTTACAATAAAAATAATATTTAAAAAATATATGTAAATATACAATTTTTTTGTAATTTTTTAAATAAAATTATATATATATATATATATATATATATATATATACTATTTTTATATATATATATATAAAATATGGCCCACACATTGTAAGAGGTCATGCAATAGGTCGTAATTTCTCTGTAACGCTATGGTTTCAAATAGTTTCAAAACAATTTTGGGGGTTGTGTGTGTGATTTTTCATTCAAAACAAATTCTTTTTAAAATAATACACTTTAGAGTAACACAAGATTAAACATAGATAAGGAAAGAACTGTCTAATTAACCCAATAGTAATAAAGCCTGATTGATTAGTCAGAAGGAATGCATGCATGAACGCATAAATACTCAAACAGACAGAGAATTCCTGGAATGTCAAGTACACAATGACCAACAGTTAAAGTGTGTAGTGTGCTGCTCTGATGCTGCTAAATTTGACTTGGCCTCTGGTTTTATGAACTGACTGAGTGGTTTCAACCAAGCTTGAAAATGATTGGAAGTGACTCCATGTGAAAAGAGCCGTTATTGGCTATATAAATTATGCGGCCTACAAAAGCCCAGCCTTCAGAGGGCAAATCTGCTGACAGAAACCACATCCTTTTGCTGTAATGATGATGATTTTGATGATTATGTGTATTTGTTTGTAGTTGTGTTTGTAGGACTGGAAGCTTACAGAAGCTATACTGTATCAATCTATCTATCTATCTATCTATCTATCCAGAGATTAGATTCCACATTTCATTCAGGTTAGGTCTCTCCTATCCAATTAGATTAAGTTAAGGCTTCAGTTTTGTTTTGTTTTTTCCCAAACGAGTCTTAAATTACAAAAGTGAGTCGACTCAATTAGGTTCACACAAACTATCGTCATTACAGCTATTAAAACGTGGTAGTAACGGATCTTCCGTAATCTTTTCAATTATTTATCGTTTAGATTGGTGGAGTTTAGTGCAGGGGGGCTTAGGAAGACCAGTGGGTTTGATTTGATACCCACCGTGACAGATCTGTCACCCGTAAGAGGAAGAAGCTTCGGCTTATATTTAGAGCATCTGAGATCGTCTGCCAAATCGGCCCGCCAAGAATGAATTCAGTTCACCTCGTCCGAAAAACTGACAAGAATATTTATGTAAACATAGACATTCAAATGAATAGATATTAACGTTAACACAATAACAGCCTAAAACGCCGTTTTTATTGCTTACTGGTAGATAGATGTATGCATGCGTTCACGTGTTGCTTTGTTTTGTTTTGAGAAGAGAAGTGAGTCTCAAATTATTATAAACACTAAGGGCAGTTGTTCACTCTCTCAATAGTTTTTTTTTTCGGCTTTGGGAAAGTACTGGTTCATTTTCTTGACGTCACCGTTTGGCCTTGAAGCTATGCTCAGGACTACATATTTTGAGGACAATTGGTTAAGTGGAGTTAAACTGTTGCCTTTTCCTCCTCGAGGTACCTTCTCTTTTGATCCCACCGTCTCTGGCGCCTTCCAAAACGCAGCTCGTCTGGCTCTCTAAATGAGAGAGAAGAAAACTCTGCTCGCTTCTCAGCTGAGCCTTTTGTAACCTTAAAAGCCCGTGACATGCCTTAAATTGCCTAAGTATTGTGTAACTTACAGCCCTTTCGAATCAATTTCTGCCTTCACAAAAGCTTTTCTCAATAAAGCAACCATGAAAAGTTTCCATATACTTACGAAATGCTTTTTCAAAAAAATAAATCAAATTTTTTCGTAGAAAACATAATATTGCTTTTAGCCTATAGTAGGCTCATCAATATATAAATATACAGAAGCCTATGTGTGTAGCATATGAGATACACACACACACACACATACAAACATATATATATAGCAGTCAACATTTAAATTGGATCAAAACCTTTCATCAAATTTGTCCCAAAACCTTTTTTGTCCCAACTTTGATGAACAATTTTTATCCACTTTAAAAAATATATATATAGGCTATTGAAAATATATAAAGGCTAAAGGTAAAGGCTATAGCTTATATAGAGGCCTAAAAAGTCTATAGCCTGTCAAAACACCTTTAGTAAGTATTCAGGATTTTTTCCTTCAGACTGCAGTTCCTGTTGACTTTAGACTCTACAAAAGTCGACTGTTAATCAAACATTTTTTAATCAAACTGGTTAGTTTATCATAAAACAATTGTATTCAAGACACTTTATATACTTAGGCTATGTTAGGCTATATATAAAAAATAGGTTATATGTTGTTAGCTATAGGTAGCCTACATTTATTTCTATTCATGTACGTAACAATTTAACAACGTTTACGCACTGTAACTTTGCGAACAAGACATTCCGGTTTTCTTGTTTACCGTGTATTCCCAAAGTTTTGGTGTGGAGTAATTCCATTGTGCCTTTTCTATGACTTCTCAACAGTTGGATACAGATACTCTGAGCGCTTCCCCACTGTTTAATTGGGCTAAAATTGGTCTACTTTGTGCTCCAAAGAGTCAAGAGCCTCGAGGCCATCTATACATCATCTCAGCAAGACATCCGCGATTAAGTACTCATTTTTCTCAACATCCCCTTGATGTGTCGGTGTCAACTTGACCACATGACTTCTAAGGGGTAGGTTGTGATTGGTCCGAGAGTGCCCCAGGGGAACGTCCCGACCAATCAAATCGAGGCTTCCGTAAGTCAGCTGGAAAAGTACGCACTCTGATTGGAGGAGCGCAGTCTGCGAACTATTATAAGTGTACCGAGGCAGCGTAGGACCACAGCCTGCTAGAAATTGTTGGGACAACTTGCGGCGGATGGTTCACGATGAATCCTCCTAAGGGACCCGTTGAAACGACATCTCAAGAGAAATCGGACTCGGACAGCGAGGAAAGTCAAAAGCCGAGAGACATGACCACCGACACAGGACATAAAGTGAAGAAGACTTACCTCCCGTTCAGTGTTGAATCCCTGATGGCCAAATCCAGCTGCCAGGTCGCTTGTTCCCCGCCGAGACTGGGATTGGGACAGGACTTAGTAAGGACTTACTTTGCAGAGAAAACCAAAGTTTCTGTGGACAGTTTGTCAGGCGTTTCGGACAGCCTAAACGACGACAGTGAAGAATTAAGCGATAAGGAACAGAGCACTTGGTCAAACTCCTCATCTTTCACATCTCCTCCTCGTAAGTGTTTCAGCTATTTACAGTCATAACTGAGTTTTGTTTTCTTTCAAAACATTGTAAATATAATAAATTCCCTAATATATTTATGCATGATCACCTTTAGCTTCATTAGGCTATGCCTGTAATTTTTTACATTTATAAAAATAAAAACAATTAAAATGTATTATAAATAAATAAATGATTTTATATTCAATGTTACCAAAATGAAAAAGCAAGAAACAGACCTATATATTTTACAGTTAAAAACTAGTGCTTGAAGAGGCAAAGAAGAGTTTTGAAAAAGAAAGTTTGAATAAAAATGGTTGTTTATTAAATTATTGAAGTTGTTGCAGTTTTATGTTACATAAAAAAGAAAAAATAATCAAATTTGAAAAATAAACAAATAATGCATATTTAGGTATTTTACCCATCACACTTTTTTCTAAATGAGCCCTGCTGCTAATAGTCCACAAACAGCAAAAACTGCAATATTAGTTAAAAAATTATCAGTAAAAGTAAATGATTTAGCTATACATGCTATTGACGTTTTAAAATATTTTTATTTTGCATACAAAAAAAGCAAATTTTTCAAACCAGATTTGAGATAACTTTGCAAGAAAGAAAGGGGGTTTTCAGAAATGCATGAGGGAAAATGCATTTGGAGATTTTCTTCGTATTTCTAACGAAATGTTTTTTTATTTTATGTCGCCGATTCCTCCAGGTCACCCGAGCCCAACGCCGTGCACCTTACGCAAGCACAAGACTAATCGCAAGCCGCGCACGCCCTTCAGCACCTCCCAGCTGCTGTCCCTGGAGCGCAAGTTCAGACAGAAACAGTACCTCTCCATCGCCGAGCGGGCCGAGTTCTCCAGCTCCCTCAACCTCACCGAGACTCAGGTCAAGATCTGGTTCCAGAACAGGAGGGCGAAGGCCAAGAGACTTCAGGAGGCCGAGCTGGAAAAGTTCAAATGCGCCTCCAAGCCGCTTCTGGCTCCCTTCGCGCTGCCCTTCCCTCTGGGATCCCCATCATCTCTGTACGGACCTCCAGCCTCTTTCCCGCGGCCCGTTCCGATGCCAGGACTATTTAACGGCCCCGTGTCCTATGGGATGTATTATTTGTCTTAAGAACATTCATCTGACGGCTTCTTCCACTTTGAAATGACTTGCGCAAATACGAACGTTTACACGAAATTCACAGGGAAAATTAGGCTACTATAATAGCGTTGGTAATTGCAACAAATAAGTGCTGGATAATTTTAACGAACAACATGTACTTTTGTAGGCTAATTAATTGGAGGAGCAGTTTCTAATTACTCGTGGCTATTAGGCCTGCTGTAATTAATTCTAATATCATCATGGACACAGTAATGCCACATTTCAATCCGATTCCCTAAAGCCACATGAAATCACGGAATGAAGCTGCTGTATATTTTGTCGTGTTTTTTTCTTCGTGTTGTATACTGACGTGCTCTTGTGGAGCAGGTAGATGTGTAACTCTTTTAAGATCATCTGACACGGAAGTACTTATTGGCCTTATGTTGGAAGTGCCTTGAAAGACCAAATATTTATTAGTCTAAAATAAAATAAAAAATATTCTTTCTTAAGTTTATCCGTTTCTCTTTTGTTTTATCCTCTTATTTCTGGACTCCTATTATTGTCTTCCCAGTAGCCTATCCGACACTGACATAACAATTTTATTTATTTATTTTTTATTTATAGGCTTCTATATCTTTATTAGTTTTTATTTATTCGATTATATTGATACTTATTTAAAAGGCTTAATTTAAATGTCCACATTTTGTAAAACCTGCAAACATGGATCCACATAAATGTGCGGAATGTTAAAGATAAAGGGTGCTAATTTAAATGATCATCTAAAATAGTCAGAGTACATATTAACTAATCGTACATTAAAAAAATGTACACCCCATTTTAGAAGTTATTTTGCATCGATACATAACCATCTATCTATCTATAGGTATTTGTTTTTGTCAAGGTAGTCTATCTGAAGTGCCACTCTAGATTTGAAGCTAACATTACATTTTAAATTAAATTTAATTTAATGCAGTTTCATTTTATTTAAATGTTATTTCGTTGGGCAAAATCAGAGGGAAATGTACGAGCCATTTGGTCGGATTTGGGCTACGTAAGTGTTCTTGTGTATTGCATTAAAATGTAGCCTAATGAATATGCCAGTATGTAGGCATTTTATGTAGGCTAATTATTTTCAGCCACATTGTTTTGTTTTATTTTGATTATTAGTAGCGAAAAAGCAAAAAAATATGGCATTAACTCTTGTCATGTGTCTATATTTGTCTATTGTCCAGGAGATGGCGCCATCTGAGCCTATCTATTTCAGCCACTTCAACAAGTTATCAGTTGACACGTGACATCTATGCAAGAAATAATGCAGCAGCTATCCCTTAAAAAGTCCTCGTAGCTTACCTGTTAAGATAGCTGTCTTAAAACATTAGCTGTTGCTGTCAATGAGTCATTTAAAATAATCGAATTAACAAAGAAACGTGCCTAATATGTGCGTTTAAGCAAGATAGACCTTATTTTGGTTTGTTTTACGCTGTTGCTAGACTTACAGTGTTTACAGTGACGCGCACTGGACGTAGCCTACATCACGTAAGTTTAATAACTCACAACCTGTGAGTTTGTGAGTTTAATAACACACAAAACTTGCATAGAGTTTATATCCACTAAAACTTTTATTCGGATTTTTCAAAAAGTTGGTTTGTCGCGTAGAATCTCGTCAAAGTTTCCTTTTTTTTCGTGCCAAAGCACAATACTTTTTTTCACCCATCCTCATTTGGTATTTACTATTCATCATTAACTGCAAACTTTTTTAAAGTGATATCTCTCAACTAATTTTGTGTGACCTCTGTACAGCTTGTACCTCGTAGGAACACAACAGACAGTGCTTCAGTGCTTTTATTGTTGCTTGCAGAAAAGTTATTTATCATCGCCGTTTGTAACATTTTTGTTGCAATTTGTTGTTACATTTGCCTGCTAGGCCTTTAAGTGTTCAGTACAATTTCACATAATCACACCGCCAAGGTTACAGAAAGGTTGAGTTCAGCTAAAGCATAAGTCTTTAATGATTCTGATGACAGGTTTGTTGGTTTAGTTGCAGAGGTCAGTCCTGCAGCACGCAGCCGTCACTTCTGGAGCTAGTAAATAGCTCCAGCAGGTCGACATGCTTATACAGGAACGGACAGAAGGAGAACCTGTGGAAACAACACAAATAAGGCTTCTGTACTATCTGTCTGTTTAAGGTTTGTGATGGTTGCTGAACTTACCCCCTAAACCAGCTCTAAATGTGATGTTTCCACAGGCCAACATCTTGCGAAGACATTTCTGTACCGTTGGAGTGCAGGGGACCCCAGTAATTTTGGAAACACAGAGGTTACACAACAATGCGTTTCCTGTGAATGATAAGAGAGCAAGATCTGAGACAGAAAGAGAGAAGAGAAAAATATTGAAGATTGAAGGAAATATGTTACTTTGAATAAAGAGAGATGTCATAGAAGAACCATATTTGGTTCCCTAAAGAACCTTTCAGTGAACCAATCAGTGAAAAAAAATATTTCAGTAATAATTTTTCTTAGTCTGAAGAATATTTGAATAATCTGAAGAATGTTTTGACATTATATAGAACCTTTTGTGGAATGGAACGATTACATGGATGTTAAAGGTTCTTTATGGAATCATAGAACTATTGCAGCATTTTCATTAAAAGTTTAAAATGAAAATAGTTAGATATAATAATTTGAACAAACAATCAGGCTTACCATGAGTCAGAAGCAACAGGATACAAACGGTGTAAAACGGCTTCATTTTTCTTATCAAAAAATGACTGCTGAAGGACGTTTGTCACGCTTTAAATGGACTCAAGTGGACTGATACACTTTTAAACAGTCAGTGGGAGGTTTCTTCTGTCCTGAAATGTGCGTCATCTTAAGTAATGTGGCTGAATGCGAAAATGGCTTGTTGAGGAGAATCTACACTGTAAAAAAAAATTCTGTAGTTTTTAACAAAACTATTTTGGCAGCTGGTGTTAAAAGAAATAATTTTGTACAGAAAAACTGCAAACACATTTATGGCCAAAAATTTTAGTATAAAATTGTAGTTTACAAACAAGAAACTTTGAATGTAAACCAGTAAATTCAATAACGCACACTGTTTACAGCATACTGACAACCACCATAATGGTAAAAGAAAGCCACATGAAGAATTAAAGCTCATCACAAGTAGCTTCGATACAAGCAGAAGTATATCAACAATTGAAGTGGATCAAAACCTTCATCAAAGTTGTAAAACTTAAAACCAAAATACGTTCTTGTCTAAGAACAACTTTGATTAACTTTTTTTGATCCACTTCAAATGTTTACTACTGTAGACAGTCATTCATGCAAACACAAAACATGATAACACACATCACACTTAAATAATGCAATAAACATTCATTAAACAACATTATTCAGATGTAACAAAGCCCAAATGTAGAAAAAAAAAAAATATATATATATATATATAACATTTTCCATAAAATTATTTAAGCAAAATACTGTCAAATGTGGAGTTGAAGCAGGAAAATCTGGAAGTATTAGTTTACAGTTTTTGGCTGTAAATGGCTGGTTAAACAGTTTTTTTTTACAGTTTTACAGCTAAAATTACACATTTATTTTACAGTGTAGACATAATACATACATTTAAACCAAACTAAAAAATTAATATATGTGTTCAGCAGCATTGTAAGATTTATTCATTATTTGTGAAACACAAAGGCATCATTCACTGATAGCACATAATATACCAAGACTGTAGCATGGTGTAACTCATTTTTATCAACATCATCAAGTGCCAAGGTCACACAAAGTCAGTTCAGCAATGTTTGTGCTATTTGCCGTATTTAATAAGAATGGCATTTTGATATTTTCATTCCCACTGCTCTAACAAACAGAAGAGACTGGAAAAGCGTAGGCGGTTTGAACCTATGCACTTTATTTGTGGCCTCTGGACAATACGACATATGAGCAGTTTGGTCTATTTTTCATTATTTGTTTTTGATATAAACTAACATCCAAAAGAATGAGCTACTAAGTAAATTATTATGTCACTTTGTAAAAATTGGGGTTAGTGGTAATGAAAATTTTGAATACATCAAAAGATTTATGAGTCATATATTAGCTCAGTAGTGATAGTTCAGCCAAAATGTAGTGTTTTTCCAAACTGTGACTTTCATTCTTCTGTGGAACACAACTGAAGATATGAAGAATGTTTCAAAAAAAAAATAAAGAATGTTACATTTTAGTCCATATTGCTTGCAACATTTAAATATCTTCAGTGTTCCATAAATGCATACAGGTCTGGAACAACTTGAGAGTTAAAACTGTCACAAAAAAATACAATTTCCTGATTTTTCCTTTATTTTCCTGGATAGAAGAGGGGAAAACCCCAGACATTCAGGAATAAAGAGAGAAGAAGCAGTGTGATGAACCTACACTTTATTCAATGCAGTACAGTATCAGGTGACTCCTTTGAAGCAGAACACACAAAGAGACAGAACACACATCAGTGTAACGTTTAACATACTGTCACATAAAGAGAAAATAAAATAAAACAATAATTAATAGCTATGTTGGCTGTTAAACTGCTGTTTAACCCTTACGGCTATCAACAGTCACATTTGTATATTTCTCCATTTCCCTTTTCAGCTCGTATTCGTCTCAGATATGAGTCACTGAGAAATGTGATACTTTACATGCTGAGGAAATCAAGACTGGCTTGGATGTACTTGAAAACATATTTGAATAAAGCATGTGAAAAAGGTTCTCGCGCTACATGACATCAGTCCCTTTAAGTGCTGCTGAAAGTATTTTACAAAACCTCAAACACAAATCAAAAATATATTATTGCAAAATAATTAGTTAATACTGTAGACTCACGACACTGTATTCTCGCATATTATACATAATCATAAAAAAAACGAAATTTTAAAAACACTGTAAATAGATTTTGCGTATCAGTTAAAAGAATGTACAATAAATTCCTCCAACAAGGAGATGATTAAGAAAAAGTCCTTCTGAAAGTATAAAAAAAGAAAAGAAAGAGAAACACAGTTAAATCTATTTTCCCTCTTGAACTGACCTGAACAAAAAACATTTTTTCAATTTCCCTTTGCCAAGCATACAGTGGGGCAAAAATGTGTTGTCAGCAACCAGTTGTGCAAGTTCTTACACTTAAAAAGATGAGAGATGCCAGTAATTGTCATCATATGTCCTCCACTCATTACCTGTATTAATAGCATCTGTTTGCACTCATTATCAGTATAAAAGACCCCTGTCCACAACCTCAAACAGTCCCACTCCAAACGCCACTATGACCAAGACCAAAGAGCTGTCAAAGGACACCAGAAACAAAACTGAAGACTGAATCTGCAACAGGTGAGCAGCTTGGTGTGATGAAATCAACTGCGGGAGCAATTATTAGCAAATGGAAGACATACAAGACCGCTGATAATCTCCCTCGATCTGGGGCTCCACGCAAGATCTCACCCCGTGGGGTCAAAATGATCTCAAGAACTGTGAGCAAAAATCCCAGAACCACACGGGGGACCTGGTGAATGACCTGCAGAGAGCTGGGACCAAAGTAACATCTACCATCAGTAACACCCTCAAATCCTGCCAGACGTGTCCCAGCTTTGGGGCTGTTTTTCTGCAAAGGGACCAAGACGACTGATCCGTGTAAACAAAAGAATGAATGGAGCCATGTATCATGAGATTTTGAGTGAAAACCTCCTTCTATCAGAAAGGGCACTGAAGATGAAACACGACTGGGTCTTTCAGCATGACAGTGATCCCAAACACACCGCCCGGGCAATGAAGGAGTGGCTTCGTAAGAAGCATTTCAAGGTCCTGGAGTGGCCTAGCAAGTCTCCAGATCTCAACCTCATAGAAAACCTTTGATTGAGGGAGTTGAAAGTCTGTGTTGTCCAGCGACAACCTCAAAACATTACTGCTCTAGATGAGATCTGCATGGCATGGATGAATGGGCCAAAATACCAGCAACAGTGTGTGAAAACCCTTGACCTCTGTCATTGCCAGCAAAGGGTATATAACAAAGTATTGAGATGAAATTTTGTTATTGACCAAATACTAATTTAACACCATAATTTGCAAATTCTTTAAAAATGTGATTTTCTGATTTTTTTTCTCCTAGTTGGGGTATACCTATGATGAAAATTGCAGGCCTCTCTCATCTTTTTAAGTGGGAGAACTTGCACAATTGTTGACTAAATACTTTTTTGCCCCACTGTACATTATTTAATAAAATTAACATTTTAATACATCTGAGCACCTTTATACACTTTCATATTATTTTAAAAAGTTGATAATTAAAAACAAGTTCAAAAAGAACATTAAAGCGACAATTCACCCCCAAAAAATGAACTGTTTTTATCATTTACTGTCTTTCTCTTTTTTTTTTTATTGTTGCAAACCTGTACTTTTTCTTTCATGTAGGGAATAAATAAAATGAATGATGAATACAATGAAAGTGGTTGGAGATCAACTTTTAAGCTACAAAAATTACGAAAACCTTCTCAGCTACAGCTTTAAAATCTCAGTTAAGTTCATGTATATTAAAATATGGCACATCACTTTGGGCATCACATTAGATTTTATATTAGTGATGTTCTGCATCTTCAAATTTGCCCACAACACACAGTATTTGAGAGTTAGGGAGTTGGTGTTTCCTCACATAAGACGTATAAGATATGTACACATACAGACTTTTAATATAGTCTCTTTATATTTTTTTTTTTTTGTGTGTGGTTTGACAGCCCTAAGTTGCAATTAACTTTCATTGCATAGAAATGATCGTTTAAAATGAAAATGAATAATTTCTTCTACGATTCATGGATGAAAGAAAGTGTGAATTATGGGTGAATTATCACTTTAACTGTGCAATAGAACGGATATTCTTTCAACAGCACTTTTGGGAGAGAAATAAACTTTGAAGTGACTCTTCTCTACAAGATACAATAGCCTCGGTTGTGCATTTCCACTAACACTAGGGGGCACTAAAGAGAACAAGAGGAAGTAAAACAAGAACTGGAAGCGAATGTACTTGTGGAGAAAGTGTTCCCATCTCATTCTTCTTCGTCATCATTAGACGGTTAAGGGTTTCAAACTTCTTTCAGCCGCTCATTCCTGCTAAATTCTAACACAAATAGCACGATTTTGGCTGGAATTTGCGGTGCAGAAACCTGTTCACATGTTCTGTTTTAAGGGGTAGTTCGCCCATTTAAGACATGAAGTTGTATGCACTATAGTGTATACACACTGACCCACTCTGTGATCACCTCCCTGGTCAGAGTTCTGGCCGCTGGAAGTTTTTTAA
>JAUCMS010000001.1:20144275-20172139 GCA_032357445.1 Enteromius radiatus
GCAGTGGGCAGCCATTGCTGCGGCGCCCAGGGAGCAGTTGGGGGAACGGTGCCTTGCTCAAGGGTCTCACCTCAGTCCTGATATTGAAGGTGGAAAGAGCTCTGGTTATACACTTTGCCTACCCACAATCCCTGCCAGACCTGGGACTCAAACCCGTGACCTTTGGGTTACAAGTCCAACTCTCTATCCATAACTTAACTAAAACTTAACTTATGTTAATACGATATTTATTTAGTGTATTTTTGAGGAAGTAATATTGAAAATCCTAACTTCTGACCCAAGTCTGCACAAAGAAAAAAATATGTGTACTGTTAAACGCCACTTTAGTCATGGAAAGGACTTTGATTGCTTTTCTGAATGATGTGACAGATCAATTGAATTCACTCAATCCAAAATGTAAAAGGAAACAAAGGAGCATGTGGATGAAACAGACCCTATTTGCCCAGAAGAATTCTCAAGTTTCACAATCAATCATTTCCCAAACAACAGCCAAAGCATGAGTTGCAGTCTATATTTATATATGAATGCGGCCCTCCTGGCTGAAGTGGACTGCCTCTGACATGAACCATGCATATATGAACATAGTGTTGGGTTACATTGTGGTACCTTGTTTTCTTTCTGAAAAAAGAAAGAATGGTTGATTTTGAATGTCTGCAGCTTGTAAATTTAAAACTTTACTCTGTAAAAACCTACTCTCAGGTATGTAATGCTATAGCATTCTCGTTACAGGATCCTGACCAGGCTCAGATCCTATTTCACTGATCTGTTTATAGATTATACATTAAAAGAGAAGTCTGAACTCGATCAACTTTCTGCACACACACATTGTTCCTTCAGTTGGCTGCACAGGAGCCAGGGCTTGTCATACAGTAAAAATAGGGCTGGTCTAACAGTTTAGCTTCCCATCAATCAAAAGTTTCCTACTGAGCTGTCACTGGCTACTGCTGTGACAGGTTTTGCCCCAGGGTCTATCGCAGGATTACCAGAAATCCCATCCACAGGTCAGCCCTTGAGGGCATGAGCAGCCTGAGCTGTAAATCACAACACTATATTTATATATAACACAAAATATAATAATATAAATATATCAATGTATATATATACACATGTAAATATTTTCTAAATATATAGAGTACGTGTGTGTATTTAGTGCACACATATATTATGTAAACAAAAACTTTTATTTTGGATGCGATTAGTTGCAATTAATCGTTCAACAGCATGAAAGGTCGTACTCTATTGGTAAAGGATTTTTTTTTTCAAGTGTGAGTCTGTCCAGAGTGTAACTCAGTGTACAAGAGCCAAACTACCTGCAGGGCTCTGCTGCAGTCCCTCGCAAGCACAGCTCATTAAAAAGTTAGATATCAGACTGCTACTCACTTCAATACATATCCCACGACCCTGAGCGTTTGCTGGAAACTGCTGGACAGCATGTTTCTGGTCTATAGGGTGCATGATGCTGCTCAGAAAAAAAAAACTGAGGGAAGATAGTGGCACTCACTTTGTCTCCGCTGGAGTAGAAGAAGTAGCGCAGACGCACGATATTACAATGATCCAACTTCCTCATGATCTGTAACTCACGATTCTGACACAAAAACATTTAAAGACATGAGATCATGAGATAAATGGCTAAATGGACTTACAATGTACTTGTCATTTCTGAGGTAAACACACAACCAGAAATAAAGAAATTCTTACCTTAAACCTTTTATCCTGCAGCACCTTCTTTATGGCCACCAGCTCTCCGGTGTCGCACAGCTTCGCTTGATATACGACCCCAAACGAGCCATTCCCGATGACCTTTGTGTCCGTGTAGCTGACCTCCTGAGGTCGGTCGGGTCCCTGACCGGGGGTCGCTGCCACTGTTGTAACTTTACTGCCATCTTTATCTCCTAAAGAGAGAGAGAAAGTACAGTGACTTTGTAATTTTACAGAGTCACATGCGCTCTAGGTGTTACTATGCTCATTAGTGTGAGATCCTGCGTGCCTCGTTCATTCACCTCAACTCATTTTCAAGTTAAACACGTCCGCTTCCCACCTCATCATGTTTTCGCACCCCTGAGCAAGTGCTTGACAACATGAAAATGGGAAATATGAGGACAAAATTGGAGCTGTCCTCAATTATAAAGTAGAAATATACTTAAACTCAGTGCTCACTTTTTCTCTCCCTTTCTGTGAATTTATACGTCTATTAAAAGAGCAATTTTTTCCTCTATTAAATTAACTTTTTTAAATGGCCCTGCCAATGCACCAAAGGTCTGGTTTCTTGGCATAACCATGTGTTACCCAGTCTGAGGTCAAGCAGTAGGAAACTGACTAAATACTTTTGTGTGCTTAAATTATGAATAATTAAATTTTTAGTTAACTAATGGAATATATATATATATATATATATATATATATAACAAGTATAGATTATTTATATATAAATAAACTATACATTTTAAAATGTTTATGCTGAGTTGAGCGCACCATTTTCTAAATAAATCTGTTGTTTAGTGTTTATTACAGAAACTCCCTACAAAATAAAAGCACAAGGAAGGAAATATAAGATTTACCATCCAGAGTTTAAAAAAGTATGATGATTCATCACACCGCATCTAAGTCAGGAATGCACTGATGTCACAAAAATATCTTTAAAAATAAAAGGAATAATTAGCAACTTGGCTCGTGTCTGCTTTCTAAATGAGTCATTTTAGATTATCTGTCTTTTACAGTCAACAGCTGTGAGTAAAAAGACCTTAAAGGTACTGCAGAGTATGGATCATCCAGAATACATTCATTAACGAATCGCTCAGCTTGTTTTGTGAAGCAGATCAGGAACTAGGTCAAAAAAATGATTCCTTCATGAACTGATGCGGATGTCAGATTAACCGCTCGCTCAGGTAATACTGACACCAATTTCTTTGAAATTGAATGCAAAGCTGACATACAGATTTAAGACACTTTATAGCATACCTTATGTGCTTGACAGGTGTGTAGCATAGACTGGAGAGCTGCACTCTCTTGTCTATGCATTATTGCAGTGTACAGTCTTGCTGCAAATTTAAATGAAATATTATAAGCGTGCGTGTGTGTGTGTGTGTGTGTGTGTTTGGCAGGTCAGGTGAGCCGTGGAGTAAAGTGCAGACAGAGTGCACGTTCAGCACGGGGAAATGTGATGAGTCAGAGGGCGTGAGTGTGTGCGCACACATGAGCTAATAAAGATCTCTGCTCCCAAACTTACGCAGCATGGAATTTTAATTGAGTCACGGCCCATTACTTACCCAGATCATCTTCCCATCCTGATTCTCTGACACCATCCCGCTCACGAACTCGCTAGTCATTTAGCAATTCAGATAAACCGAGGCATTTAATATAAGACGCAGCTTAGCTTAATATTCTCCGGTCTAAAAGACTTTTCAGGATTAATCACATTATCTCACATACAAAATTATTATCCCTCGCCATCCACTATGTTAAGAACAAATGAAAATGAAACACACTAAAGATTACATTTAACAGTATTCTAACAATTTTGTATATGTTACACTATCATTAAATATATATATATATATTGTTATTTCTTTTTAAGAATTTAATGTGAACTTAAGCAAGAATGCACAGTTTGACAAGTTTGAAATAATAGTTGGTTTTAGACTTTATATTTCACAACAAAATCCTTGAAAAAATATGTTGCAAAAATATTAAGTAGCAGAACTATTTTCAACATTATTAATAATGAGAAATGTTTCTTGAGTAGTAAATCAGCATATCAGAATAATTTCTAAAGGGTCAAGTGACACTGAAAACGAGAGTAATGACGCTGAAAATTCAGCTTTGAATCACAGGAATTAATTACATTTTAAAATATATTCAAATAGAAAAGAGCTCATTTAAATTGTAACCATGACCATGAGACACTTAATTTGAACTATAATGTATATATTTATTTTTTTGAAGCTTACTTTTAATAGAGCAACAGCAAAGATAACCCTAATGTAAAAACTGAAGAAAAAAAAACGTAATTAAAAATCTACCAGTATTTCCCAAATTACACTTACTAATACAGTACAATAATATTATTATTTCAGGTTTTGGCTCACTTTTTATTTTTTTAAAAGTCAACAATATGATCAACACCAGTACTGACCCATTGATCAAACTTCTGTCCCTCCCAGGCTCATTTCATACACATAAAATACACACCTGCCCTAAGGAGGTCTATAATAGCTCTAAATAGGTTTAAACCCTAATTTGCTTGGACAGGTTCATGGCATTATCTTTGAGCTGTGTAATGTAATTTCACAGCTATGAAGAGAGGCCTGCTGCTCTTCTCTGACAAGCATGTCTAGACCTGGGCTATTTGTCGTGTGACGATAATGAGCGCGTCACATGCTCAGGTGTAGCCCCTCTTTAGGACACACCCTGTGGAGGAAGTCATGCTGCCTCAGGCCTGGGCGTTGCTATGGCAGCAAGATGAGTAAGCTGGTAAAACTGATGCTGGGAGTCATCGACTGTCAGCTGATCAGATCAACCACAGGACCACCGGCATATATTCTCATACATGCAAAATAAGCTATTTAAATGTGCATTTATATATATATATATATATATATATATATATATATAATACTGTAAATTATTAACAGTTAAAATTAACTTTGTCGTATATACTGTTGGGGGGAAATACAAGCTGTAAATGTCTACTTTTACACTCTCCAATATCTAATCCAAAGTAGAATATAATCTAATGAAACACTGAGTTTCCACTAAACCATTAGACAGACATGGAAGTATTAAGCACCGGTCAGAGCCAATCCACATGTCCTCCCCTATTGTTAAGTTGACTGTGACTCTAGCTGTAGGTATAGGCACTTGGAAAAGAGGTAGAGTCAGAGGTGAGTCACACACATCCCTCTGATCCTCCTTTCCTGCGGAGCACAGTGGTGGGATACACATCATTAGTGCAGGAAATGAGTGATCCAGCTGGGCTGAGGCTCAGGAGCGAGCCCTGTCACTCAAACCGTGGGGCATGGGAGGGGCAATGGGCAATTTTACAGCTCACGCAGCTACACATTATCCAGCTAGGTAGTGAGAGAGAGAGATATCAAGTAGTAAGCAATGCCTAGAGACGTTTATGGCTTATAAATCAATACCTATTCAAGCTCTGAGCTCATCAAACACATCTTCCTTGGTAGGACAATGAATCTAACCAGCTAAAGTGTCTCAGATTAACCTCTCAAAGTGATAGTTCACCCAAAAAAACTAAAACTGTGTCATTTGCTCATCCTCCAAACCGATATGAGTTACTTGTGTTGGGTAAATAAAAGAAGATACGTAAGTAAAGTTGACGGTAGCCATTGGCTTCCATGGTATTGAACAAATGTCAATGACTACCGTCAGCTGTTTGGTTACCAACATTATTCATAATATATTCTTTCATGTTCAACAGAAGAAATAAACTCATAGGTTTGGAGCAAACAGACGGTGTGTAAATAATGACAGTTTGTTTGTTTTATGGTGAAATGTCCCTTTAAATGACAGTTTTGTGTATATATCTGAACAAAAGTTTGGATATTCCTTAATCAGACATTTGGGTCACATAAACATTTTATTCAGAATAAATCCTGTAATAATATAAAATCCACCTGTCTCTGTCACACTAACCTGGAATATTTGTTTAATGTAGTTATGATACTCAGGTCAGTGTTGGTTTGTCGCTTTAGGCATATTATTATAGTTTATTAATATCTGGAATTAGTTTTTATCTTCTACTTTCATTTTATTTTATTTAAAGTATTAGTTATTTACCTGTGTTTCGTAAATGTATTTAAAGTAACATATTCTTTAATGGTTTAAATTTTAGTTAACTTATAATCAGGGTGATGCGTTTACATGATGCTCATATGACAAAATCTGATTGTCATCTGACAACTCCTATGCATGCTAACGCAGTCATTATCTTGCTGAAAAAAAAAAGAAAAAAGAAAAAGGTCTGGGCACTGCAACCTCCCTGGTATAAACTACTGAGCTGTGCAATGATGGGTGCTTTCTCAGAGCACAATGCAGCAAATGTATTTCCATTGAGCAGATCTGATAATAAGAGACAGGAGACCCATCCCTTGAGAGCCAGGCAGCACTACATTAGGAACAAGATTACATGACAGATGCTCACAACTGCATATCATACACATATCCTGATCATAATTAAGTGTGAATTTATTGCTTATCTTATAGTGTTTGGCTGAGAAATATTACGATATGATATATAGAGTGGTAGATGTTAATACTTACTGCTGACTTTCATGTTGCCAAAGGCTGAAGGCTGCGGCACTGGCTTGCAGCTTTCCGCAAATGAGGTGGTCCTAGGCCGGCCTGACATCTCCAAGATCCCGTTACTGTTCAACCACGATCCCTATAGGCTCCTTTAACACAAGAAAAAAAATATCTGGCTTCCGAATAATCTTCTGTTTAAGCAAATAAAGGAAAACTTCAGGTTATCTTTTCCAATGCAATGAATTCAGAGGTGGTCAGCTGATTGTAGATGAAGATATCCGTTCATTAACCCTCAAATGTGCCGCTTAAAAACACTTTACAAGGCAAATTGTGCAGATTAGTCCACGTTTTAGACTCGCCGATGATAATGTCACAGAAAAATGTCTATGGAAAGACAAAGTCACATTATCTTGGACAGACATTCAGCCTATATCAGTTCACATCAGCATATCCAGAGCGCAGAACTGTTATCTCGCATGCGCACAGATGAAGTCTGCCGAGATCAGATAAACTTACACAATTATAATTTATCTTTCACTTCCTATCCTTCAGATGTTGCAGGCGGGTATCGATAAAGCTGACACCGACACTTGCCATGGCCGCATCAGTCCGTGAAAATTAATCTAGATCCGATAAAAGGCAAATAATTCAGGCAGCTTTCTTCCAAATGACGGGAAGGATGTCGCTAGGTTTTTCTTGAGCCCTAGATACAAAAAAAGCACATTCCTTGGCGAAGATGTTTCCTTCCGAGTGACACAGCCGCTCTGGATCCCTCCTGCTAGAGATGTGAGCGAGATTCATGAACGGATCATTCCGAATCACGAATCGTATCTTTTGAATGAATCTTTCAAAACGACTCGTTCCCGACTCGAACTGGTCCAAGCGGTTTCACGACGATTCAACGGATGGTATGTAAATGTTTTAAAGACAAATTGCATAAATATTGACCAATAAAACATAGGTCTACTGTAACTAGGTTTATGACGGCTCATTGAGACAAAATGAAAATCAATAATTAGGATTTTTAAAAATGAAAATAATATTCATGAGTTGGGTTAACGTTACTGCAAAAAACTGAACTGAACTGAAACGCTAAACACTCTTTTACATAATACCTCATCGAGAAGCATGATAAACAGTGTTTCCATGAGGCTTTACTGTAGCGTTTTAGAGCCACGTCGGGACCACGTAATGACGTATTGTCGTCATGACGTAGAGAATCACTGAATTGGTTCTTTGAAATGAACTGTTCAACAGAACCGATTCACGGAAATTAATCAGGCTTCCCACCACTACCTCCTACCGGAAAGTGACAGTACTCCAGTACAGTACTCACTCTCTCTATCCTTCTATCTACTGCTGTTACACTACGGCCTCCACTCCCTTTGGAAAATAGTACGTCATTTACGTAAAGACGCGCTTTCAAAGCTCTCCGGTGAAAAACGCAACGTGATTTTAAAATTGTGAAGGCGTAGACGTGACGTACGTACGCGAGCCATTAAGGAAAATGGGTGGAGCATCAGCAAGCCAATGAAAATTGAGTGTGATAATGTAAATTATTAGAAATAATCAGATAATTTGACTTACAATTACTTTTTTTAATTGTTAAAAAAAAGCCCTTACAAAAATAATAATGAAAATAATCTCTCATAAAATCACTTCCAGTGGCTAACTGCTGCCAAATCAATGAAAATGATAAATGACAACCAGATACAAATGACACCAGTGATATTTTTCATATTTTTATTTTTATACTTATTTTTTATAAAATATTCATAATGTATAATAATCTTTCCCCTTAAAACTAATTTGATTCTCTCATCACACTGTACTCTAGCAAGGCAACTGAACCAAAAAAAAAAGAAAGCACTGCGTACGTCATGACGTACTACTCCGCGTACGTCATGACGCCATTGCTTCCAGCGCCAGGGAAAAATGGCGGCTGTGCAAGATGGACCGATAGAGCTGGACGCAGAGAAAGAGACAAAACCAGAAATCCTCAGCGATGGAACGTCAAACCTCTCGGGGAACGCAGCGAGCGGGACGCTGTCCTCACCGCCCCTCGCTGCCGGCGGAGCCCCGAAGCAGGAGGACCAGCAAACTTTGATCGCAGTTCTGCAGTTTCTAAAGCGGAATAAACTGACTGAGTCGGTGGAGATTCTGCGGCGGGAAGCCGGGTTAGAAGACCAGGTGGACCCACAGACTCTCGATGGCAGCGGAGGAGGGAAGAGTGACGGGGATGGAGCGGACGCAAACTCTCTGCTCAGCCGGGTGTCCATCGCATCAGCAGCCGCCCCCCAAAGCACGCTGACTCCCATACCAGTCAAGAGTAAGGATCGCCTACAACTTCTAACGTTATTTGTTAATATTTACAATGCAAAGTATCTTTAATAAATAATGTAAAGGTGCATTGCACTTTTTAAAATTTTTTAAAACAGTACAAAATCATTTTAATGCCGTTTTTATGTCATTAATTTTTGTACTTACTACAGCCACTTAGTTGCATCAACTATATAGCCGTCCATATAGACTTGTTTATATTTTGTAGATTTAAACAATGAGTTTTCAACCTATTTTACTATCACTCCACATGCACTCTGTTATGGTTAGTTTTTGTTTTATGAGTAAAAATAAGCATTGCTTGAATATAACTTGTGTTACTCTAGTTAATAACTAGTACTACATACATAAATGTAATCAGAATTATTATAATTAACTAAAACTACAAAATATTTTCCATTACTTGTCTTGAAATAAAGTTACGCAGCACAACTGTTTCCAGTGATGGTCAGTAGAATAATTTCTGAAACATCACGTGACACCAAAGACTGGAGAAATGATCACAGTAATAAATTAAATTTTAAAATATATTAAAATAGAAACAATTCTTGAAAACTGTAATATTTCACAATATAATGCTCAAATAGTATAATCAATGTAATCAATTAAAAATCTTACTGATCCCAAACTTTGTCTCTATAACAACAGAATCAATTACAAAATGGAATTAGTAAACAAAAAAAGTCCAAACTGCTTTGACATGTTTATACTGTCTGCTGCAGGCGCAGAAGACCAGCCGGATGTCAGTGTGGTGCTGTCAGCGTACAGTCAGCAGGGGGATCCCTCTCTGTATAAGGTGTACTACAGTGACCTGAAGAACTTCATCGAGTCTGTGCTGGACTGTCACCGAGCGGAGCTGTCCCAGCTGTTCTACCCTCTGTTCGTTCACATGTACCTGGAGCTGGTCTACAACAACAATGAGAATGAAGCAAAGGCTTTCTTTGAGAAGTAAGCCCATTTTCTTCTGTAAATCTAAACACTGGAGTCTTTGGTAGTGGCTTAACCTGTTTGTTTCCTGTGTGCTGATAGGTTCAGCGGGGATCAGGAGTGTTACTATCAGGATGACCTGCGTATTCTCTGTGGCCTCACTAAGAAAGAGCACCTGAAGGGGAACGAGGCGCTGCTGGACTTCCGCACCAGCCGCTTCGTGCTGCGCATTTCCCGAGACTCATACCAGCTGCTTAAGAGACACCTGCAGGAGCGGCATAATAACCAGATCTGGAACATCATTCAGGAGCACTTGTACATCGATATCTTCGATGGCATGCCACGCAGCAAGAGCCAGATCGACAGCATGTCCGGAAGTTTTGCAGGAGAGGGCAGGCGAGAAGTCAATAAAGTCAAGGTTAGATGTGTTTACATATGCAAGAACTTGTTGAAATGACTCCTTTGTGCTGCATTTATTTGATAGAAAAATACAGTAAAATTTTACTTATCAAAATAACTGTTTTATATTTTAATATGTGTTCAAATTTAATTTTTTTTCATGTGATGCAAAGCTGAATTTTCAACATTACTCCAGTCTTTAGTGTCATGTGATTGTATCATAATAATATGCTGCCTTGCTTCTCAATAAATAATTAAAATTATCATCAATTTTGAAAACAATTGTGCCCCTTTATAAAGTTCAAAAGAACAATGTTTATTTGAAGTAGAAATATTCAGTAACATTTTAAATGTCTTAATTAATTTAATGCCAAACAACTTTATTGATTTATGTAGAAAAGCATTTGAAAGCTAGGGATGTTTTGTAATAGCATTAAGTTACTCGATGGGGTCATAATGAGAAAGTTTGTTTTTTGAGGAAACTATGAGGAAAGGCATTGAAAGATATTTATTTAATCTCATAATTGCAATCTCTTATTTGAAAGTGATTGTGTGTTTTAGTGATGTATGTTTTATTTCTGATTGTTCCAGGTATTCTACGGGCTGCTGAAGGAGCCAGAGATCGAGGTCCCATTAGATGATGAAGATGATGAAGCAGAGAACGAGGAAGGGAAGCCCAAGAAGAAGAAAACAAAAAAGGACAGTATGGGCTCCAAGAGTAAGAAACAAGACCCCAATGCTCCTCAACAGAACAGGTATGACAGAAGCTATGAAAACCCATTTCATTACTTGCACATTAAAGTGCCCCTATTATGGGTTATGAAAGGTTCATATTTTGGTTTTGGGAGTCCCCAACAACAGGTTGACATGCATGCAAGGTCAAAAACACTGACTTATAATGTACACTATTTTTACCTTAGTTGCTCAACTCCCAAAAGATTCACTTAGTGATACATTTTTCATGTTGTTTCAACATGGAACGACTTGGGATTCATTTTTTTAAAAGACACGTTTTAATGATTCAGAGGCGGCTCTTTCTTTACACATGTTGTTTTCATTCACTTAGAGCTGTGTTACACACTACATAAAGTCATTTTCAAAAATCCATAATAGGGGCATTGTAGTGTTTCAGAAATTTGGGTTGAGTATGATTTTTTTTTTTTTTTTTTTTTTATTCATAAAAGATACCTTAAATTGATCAAAAGTGACAGTGAAAACAATTTCATTAATGAGGCTTAGAAATGATTTAAAAAATGGATGTATGGATTTATAACCTGTTACTCTTTTTTTGTGGCGTTCTCTGCCTGACAGGATCCCTCTGCCGGAGCTGAAGGACTCGGACAAACTGGACAAAATCATGTACATGAAGGAAAGCACCAAAAGAATCCGGCTTAACCCGGAGAACCTGCCTTCCATTTGCTTCTATTCGTTCCTAAACGCCTACCAGGTTGGCAGTGTTTTTGTCGATGTTTAGTACTGCTTGACTTCACAGATGCTGATTGTGTGTTGTCGCTCAGGGTTTGACGGCAGTAGACTTCACTGATGACTCCAGTCTGTTAGCGGGAGGCTTTGCAGACTCCACGGTCCGTGTATGGAGCGTCACCCCTAAAAAATTACGGAAGGTCAAATCTACAGCAGGTATGGATCTCCATAATCACTCTTCGAAATCTTAGCTTCATTTCAAGTTTGAAAAACAACCCTAAATTTTCCAATTTTAGACCTCTTCTAGTGTAAGCATTGAATGATTTCTTTCTCTCCGATTCTCTAGAACTGAATCTGATTGATAAAGAGTCTGATGACGTTTTGGAGAGGATCATGGATGAGAAGACGGCCAGTGAGTCCAAGATCCTCTACGGTCACAGCGGGCCGGTGTACGGCGTCAGCTTCAGTCCAGACAGGTATCAGATGTGTCCTCTAAAGTATCTCTAAGTAAAACAACACAACGGTGAAGGTGTGATATGGACTAAACATGTCTTGCATGATTTGTAGTCTTTCTGCAGTTTTGAAGCCTTCTGGTGCAGATCTGACCGTTTGGTTCAATATCTAATGTCTCTTTAGGAATTATCTGTTGTCCAGTTCAGAGGACAGTACAATCAGATTGTGGAGCCTGCAGACGTTTACGTGTCTCGTGGGGTATAAAGGACATAACTATCCAGTGTGGGACACACAGTTCTCACCTTTTGGTTATTACTTTGTGTCTGGAGGACATGACAGAGTAGCACGGTACAGTAGATTTTCATTATTGCAATGCTGTTTTTAATTAAGTCAACATACATATTTTTTGTAATGTTTAATTTAACTGTATTTAAAACATTTATGACAATGTGGGTTTATTTAGATTAGCGTATACTAACGCATGTATTGTATAGGCATATCCTACCACAATGTATAAATATATAATGTAAAATATATATATATATACATACACATATACATACATACAGTACTGTGCAAAAGTCTTAGGCCACTAGTATTTTCACCAACAAAAAATGGGTTATTTCTGTCTTTTGTGTCAGTTGGAAATATCAGTTTACATTTCCAAACATTATTTTTGTCATTAATTGTAATAATGCACAGTACTGTATACAGTATATTCCTATTCTTTAAGTAAACCCCTTACTCAAATAGCTGTCATTACATGATTATTATATAGCCTGTTTACAAATCTGGTTATGAAATGTTTTCAAGACCTTGATCAAAAGCATCTCTTTATTTGATTCCCAGCCTCTGGGCAACAGATCATTACCAGCCCTTGCGGATATTTGCTGGGCATCTAGCCGACGTCACCTGCACACGATTCCACCCCAACTCTAACTACGTGGCCACGGGCTCGACCGACCGCACTGTACGCCTCTGGGATGTCCTGAATGGAAACTGTGTCCGCATTTTCACAGGTCACAAGGTATTGAAAACTTATATATATATATATATATATATATATATATATATATATATTGATCATTCCACTGCAGAAGAAACCGAAGCAGCATTCAGATGCATTTATGACTGTTATTTGTAGCCAAAATATAGCATGAATGCTTACACTTGCAGGCAAACTTATAACAGCATAATGTTTTAATGGAGTGTAGCCTACTTGTGTATGAAATCATGGAGAAAAAAAAAAAGATGAAAGTAGCCTACTATGAAAGTAAACCGCCATTAGGTGACAGCAAGCGATTATTTTATTGATACCCGGCGGGCCGGGCCGGGTTCGGACAGATATTTAGAAAGGATGCTCGAGTTCAGTCACATCAGCGCGAATGTGCGCCGGTGTTATAACAGCGCTTTTTGCCCCGTGTGCGCTGATGCGCTCATCTGTTGACATTTCCGAACGCCAATGTCAATGTCAAGCCCTGATATATATATATATATATATATATATATATATATATTTCCACATTGATCCTTGTAATGCCATCAAAACACCTTCACTAACAAACCTGCTCAACCTTTTTTTTTAATGTCCATTGTATTTGTAATGTATTACCCAATGGCCCTTTTATAACCTTTTTGCTGTATGTATAACTAATGGCAAAAAAAATGCTTGTTTTTCAGGGGCCCATCCATTCTCTAGCATTCTCACCCAATGGAAAGTTCCTTGCAACTGGGTCCACAGACGGGAGAGTGTTACTGTGGGATATTGGACATGGACTGATGATTGGAGAGCTGAAGGGTCACACAGACACAATTTATGCCCTCAGGTTCAGCAGAGATGGAGAAATCCTCGCATCAGGTCAGCACACAATCTGCTGATCTCTCTTTTTTTTATTTAGCAAGGCATTTTAGTATAATTCTAAGTACATCCCACGTTATGTTGTGGTGTGAGCCTTTTTGCTTAGGTTTACTTGATAATCCATGCATCATTCTTAAAAAATAAATCATGTTAAAATGAATGAAAAATCATCCATCAGGCTTTTAAAGGAATAGTTCACCCACGAATGAAAATTCAGTCATTTACTTCCTTTATTTCCAAATCTGTATGAATTTCTTTGTTCTGCCGAATACAAATGAAGATATTTTAAAGAATTGACAGAATTGAAATTTTTGGGTGAACCATTCCTTTAAGGAACATTTATTATATATACAATATATTGTGTGGGTATATATAGATATATATTCCACTATGAGATTGGTCTGCTGGTCAGTGAAGGTATGGTAAATCATAGTTCATGTCCATTTTTCTTATGGGATAAAGTTTACATTTCTCAATTATTACATTTCAGAAATTATGCACATCTTGGCATTTCCATTCAGCTTTTTTTTATGCAATATTTCAATATGTGCCCTAAAATTGGTGGATGTAAACAGCTATTGCTTTACAGGATATCAGAATAGCAAATTTTTGCTCATTTTGAGCTACTGAAAAAAAAAAATTCAAATAGTTTCAAATATTAACAAAGATACAGAATTCAGCAGGTTTTTCCCTCCATTTTTTGTGTCACTAAAATTTCATTTAAGAAAAATAGATTTTCAACTTGATGTGTTTTGCGCCAGGCTCTATGGATAACACCGTTCGTCTGTGGGACTCCTTGAAGGCTTTTGATGACGTGGAAACAGACGACTTCACCGCAGCGACAGGCCACATTCACCTGCCCGAAAACTCCCAGGAGCTGCTGCTTGGGACATACCACAGCAAATCCACACCAGTCACCCACCTCCACTTCACCAGACGCAACCTGCTCCTGGCCGCAGGCGCCTACAACTCCCAGTGAAGTGACTGGGTATTCCTGAAGACAATGACTTTACGTAGCTGTGTTTGTTTTTTGTGAACGGTGTATATTGTTTAAATGTTACTGCTCATCCTAAAATGTGATATAGGTTCAAGCGAAGTGAAAAACATCATAATGAACCATCAGCTACCTGGGAGCAGCCACCAATACCTCGTGCATCATTCAGATGCTAGATATTACACCCTCATGCTCAGAACAAAACATACTTTTTCCTCATCGATAGCCTCACTGCCATGCTTGTTTTCAAGGCCTCTGTCTCACAGTGATGTGACTGGTCTCTTTTTGTCTTTGTAAATGAACTTTTCCAATTCAGAACCTGGTTATCAATCTCTGAAATGTGTGAACACTGTTTGATTTCTGTACAAATTTTAATACCAGTGCCTAAAATTGTAAATAAAACAAATTTTCTACACAAATGTTTGTTTGGTACAAGTAATTTTTTTTTTATTCTTTACATCATTAAACTTAAGTGATGAGGTCAAAACAAGGACATCCACCTTCCCGCACCCCTAGCTTCATCACAAAACGTCCTGAAAATAAAGGAAAAGAGTTTGAATTAAACTTTTGGAAATATCCGTACATTACAAAAAAGCCAAATTTAGGCAGTACTTACTATAAATTAACTTGATTTCACAGCCTTTTGCTTCTTGGGCTTCAATTTGAAGAAGAGGATAATGGCAGCAATACTGGCGTATGTCGCCAACACACACTGAAAGCAAAACAGTCCGGTTTACTTATTTTAGTGGAAAATACAAAGGCAATGCGTACTTGAGTTTAACTGCATAATAATGGCAGATGTCGCATTATTTGAGTATAACTGAACTTACATTCCTCCTGCCTGTGATTGTGTATGAGTTGAAGTACTTGGCGATGCCAGTGAACTGGTGTTGGGTTCCTGCGTCGTGTCCTCCCATTTTTTCTGTGAGAAATCTGTCGACAGACACATTCATAAAACACATTCAAAGTTACACATCTTATTTCACAAATAACTTACGTGAGATCACGCAAAAATGCGTAAAGGTCAATTCTGCATAATGTAAAATTGACAGGCTGTTTGTTTCTGAAATACAGTTGCAAAATGAGATTTTATAGGTAACTGCAATAATGTTTAACATTTAAAGATGTTTAATTTCACAATTTGTATATTAGCTCCTCAGTCCGTTTGTTAATCCAACCGCCTTTATGGTAAATGCGACCGGCGGGCTTCATTGCGCAGTATATATTCGCTTTGCAAACAATATAAAAACAGCATCGATTTCTAAATCCCGCTGAATAAAAAGCATTTCTATTAAAATGTGAAACATGACTTACCAAGCAGACTGGTGCCCTTCACTGGAGTGGCCGGAAAGTGAATGATTTAAGGAAATCCCGCCCTCGCGGTGATAGCCTGAATGAACTGCAGTCAATGGATTGCGTTCCCGTCAATCACTTTTTACACTAAAACAATAGGTTCGCAGAGACGCCAATCTAATTGTCCCGTCATTCTATTGGTTGATTCTTTTCCTTGCGTTATAAGCTTAAATCCCGCCTTTAAATGTTTACCTCCGGGTCGCACAGATCGCACGCTTCTGAGGAACATGTGAGATCCACGTACAAAGACTGTTTACACTGATCTACGCAACGTTTTATAGCGTAAGTAAAAATAATTTGTTTTTACCGGCACATTTTTAAAATGTGTTGATTAAACGTTGCACAACTTCGTTATTTGATGTGTTTCTAATGTGTCCATGTCTACAGGTTTGTAGAGACGTGAGCAGATGTTAGATAAGACAAATATTTAAAACGTTTAAAAGGCTATTTGTTTTATGCGTTTGTTCCTTTATTGATATTCATTAGAGCCTTTATATTTGGGTAACGTTACACGTTGAAGAATGGATGGAGATTTTCCCCGAGGTGGGACAGAGAAGAAGACCACCGAGTCCAAACCCGTTAAAGCACATGAAGTGGACAATCTTTTTCAAGTAAGATGATAATGATGGTAGCGAGTGACCTCAACAGTGATTTTAATTAAGATCAACGTTCAGCCTTCACATCTGCTATAAGAGTAATGTGCATGTAATGTTCTTCAGACACGTGAAACAGAGGGTAAAAGGAAGAGAAAGGGCGCACAGCAAGATGAAAAGCAAACAACTAAACAACAAAAAGTGAAAAATGATTTAAAACTTAATACTACCACCGCTGTGGAAATCCTTCATCTTCGGGTATGTATGTGCAAATGAAATATTTGTCAATATTGAGCTTATATATATGAAACACACACACACACACACACACACACAGTGGTAGCCAAAATTATGCTGTAGTGTGTCAGTAGTAAATATCAGTTTACATTTCCATACATGCATTTGCCATTAATTGTAAGAATCCAGTGAGATTGTAATAATCACGTCTGACAACAGTCAGTGCTCCACACAGAGATCTGATCTCATCATCATCATCATCCAGTCTGTCTTGTATGACATTTATTTATTTTTTTTAACACACACAAGAATTGAGTCATGCCGCTGACCTTGCATCTGATCGCTCTGGTTTCTCTGTCTAGAATCTGAATATTGGCACTCTGATGCTGGGTTGTGTGAAGGAAGTGTCGGACTTTGAGGCGGTTGTTGGTTTTCCCAGCGGTCTTGTAGGTTACCTGCAAATCAACAACATTTGTGACTCCTATTCGAGTATTGTTAAGGACAACCTAGACTCTGAAGACCGTTTAAAGGTATCACCGCTGCACAAGGAATGAAAACGTACAGCTGCATGTGAATGTTGTCATTTAAAGGATGCATTTTGTTTGTGTTTGTCTACTCTTCACAGGAAGTTGTCCCTCTTTCACAACTGCTTACTCCTGGGATGCTGATCCGATGCGTTGTGTCGTCTCTCGAATCTTTTCAGGATGGTCTTTTAAGTCTTAAAGTGTCAGTCAACCCTAAAGAGGTTAACAAGGTGTTAAGTTCAGGTTCTTTGAAACCTGGAATGGTGAGTTTGCAAGCTTGTGTGCATTATATTTATATTTATTTAAATGCAATTATTTATTTGATTTTTATATTAATTACAATTATATATTTTATATTATATTCAAGTAGACAGTTGTATCAAAATGACCTGGGAAATTCATTGAATATTTATAATGCATTCAGTGTACTATTATTAAAATGAAATAATTCAATGATGTAATTTAATTTTCAGACTGCAATTTTAGAGCATATACATATAATCAAGTGGTTGGGAAGTTACAAGTAAATTTGAGATGCACCACTGGTCAAAAGTTTGGGGCCTGTTTGATTTTGTTTTTTGTTCTTGTTTTTTAAAGAAGGTTTTTGTTTTTAATAATGTATGTCACGCTTATGTTTTTTATTTTAATATATTTTACAATGTAATTTATTTCTGTTATGCAAAGCTGATTTTTCAGCATCATTACTCTTATCTTATCATCATTTCCTATTATCGATGCTGAAAAGGTGTGCTTCATAATATTTTTTTTTTTTGTGGAATTTGTGGTACTTTTTTTTATATATATAGAAACAACAGCATTTATTTGAAATAAATGTTTTATGTCACCTTGATAAATAAAAATAATAACTGGGCATAACCCAAACTTTTATGCAACTGGGAGTATATATCACCCCAGTTGTTGTTAAATCTTTTATTGCTAATTGTTAGTTGTGAACTAACTGCGTTTCCACTGGCACGTTTTCACAGTGGAGCAAGCATTTTAAATTCATTCCTATGGAAGTTGAACTTAAACGCTTGCACGTTGCATTATGGGATTGAAAGCAGTGCAAAGAAAGCATTCACAGTAGCCAAGATAGTCAAAAAGTTTATTTTCTTCCTTGCAAATACGGAGCAAAAAACACCCGGGGTGTAAACATAATTTTTATAAGGCGTGCTCTTCCCTAAATTTGAAACTGTGGTGTTGTAGTGTTGCCAGCAGCACTGAATGCAGATTTGACACTGTAGTGGAAACACAGCATAAGATAAGACTGTCTTGACATTTCAGACACTGAGTGGTTGTGTGGAGAGTGTGGAAGATCACGGCTTCCTGGTTGACATCGGAGTCAGTGACACTAAAGCTTTTCTGCCCAAACAAAGCACATCCTCAAAAAAAGGTATTAAAGTCTGGTACAAATACAGCAACATAAAATATCATTAGTTTACTATACTGTTTATATGTTCAGTGCCAACAATTAATCACAATTAATCACTGTTTGGAATGACAACAACATTGATGTTATTTCATTTCTGGATGAACTGTCCATGTCCTTTGGTCAGGATAAAAGTGGTTTTATAATTGTAAGTTTCCTGTTTATCTCAGATCTGAATGTGGGTCAGTACGTGACAGTCCTCATAGAGGAAGTCAAGAACGATGGACGTGTGGTGCGTCTGTCCCAGGATCCCCAGGCTCTGGGAAAGGCCTGTGCAGAGGCTCAGCAAGGATGGACTCTAGACACACTCCTGCCGGGACTTCTGATCCGAGCAAGCATCAAGAGGGTAAGTCAGCGGCACATAAAATAAAATAATGTCAATGTTAAAGCATTTTGAATTTGTAGATCAATCGTTTTGAGATGTTGATGTTCTCTGCTGATGTTTTGTCATGCTAGGTTACTCCTCATGGGCTTATCGTGACATATCTTTCATCTTTTACTGGAATGGTTGATTTTCTGCACCTTGATGAGGACAAAGCATCTACCTACAACACAGGAGACGAGGTATGAGTCAAAAGCCCACAGAAGTAGTTTTTCAAAAGCCATGTATGTGTGAATATATGCCAAGTTTTGTTTTCTGAATAAGTGAACTAAATAAGCGTTGCTTATGCAATTTATTTACATTGTCGTTAAAAGGTCTTTTAAAAAAGCCTTAAATTAAATAAAACCTGCAGAAATGTGAATATTACATATAAAATGTTAACTTGTTTCAGTTACTTGACATACATGGGGAGTTTCCCATTTTTAATTAGTTTAAGCTGAAACTAGAAATAAAAGTACTAAAACTAAAGCCAAAAAAAAATATATATATATATATATAAATCCTAAATAGTAATTTTTAAAATAAACACAAACTAATAAAAGCACAAAATGGAATGACCGATAATTAGCTAAATACTAAAATGACTAAGGAAGCTCTTTTCTTCCGGCTCTGTCTCAGGTCCTGGCGCGGGTTTTGTATGTGGATCCATCCACTAGAAATGTGGGTCTGTCCCTACGTGAACAATTCCTGCCACCAGGCGGCGCTGTGCTGGATAAAGTCTCGAGTGAGCTGGTCTGTGAGGTGGTGCAGGGCTGTAAGATGACTGCTTTGCACCATCACTCTGGAGCCTTGCTGAAGACACCTGACGGGACCGCAGTCTTTGTGCATGTACGGACAAATCCAGTTTTGGCACTGATGTTCTACACACACGCACACCAATCTGTGACGGTCTAATGGAGTTTTATTTGCTTTTTACATTTAGAAAAACCTCTTGAAGGACGGGAATGAAGAATTCAACCCAAACCGCTTGCTTACCCAGCCTGAGCACACTCTGAGAATTATAGACTACAGTCCGATAGAGCAAATCCACATGGGCACACTGCGCAGGTTGGTTGCTAGGCGGCTGTTGTGTGGTTGCTAGGGTGTTCTGGGTTCCCAGATTGCTTTACAACTGGTTTTATTTTCTTGTTTTATAGGAGTGCTGTAGAAGTAAAGTTCTTCAGATATCAAGACATCAAATTGGGGCAGATTATAGAGGTGGGCAACCACGCTTGAGCATGAAATATGAATGGATTTGCAGGAAATGTCACAAAAAAATAAATGGGCTACATGTTGGTTTCAGGGTACAGTTACGAGTTTGCACATACATGGTGCGAATGTGATGATAACGAACCACATCAAAGGATTTATACCCAATTTTCACCTGGCCGATGTCCCTCTAAAGAACCCGGAGAAGTTGTTCACTAAGGGACTGAAGGTCAAGTGCAGGGTGAGGATGTTAATTTTGCTGTTTTAGGTTTTTTTAAAAAACTATGTAAATTTAAACTCTTTTGAATATTTGAAACAAATGGATAATGTCAGTTTTTTTTTATTGCTGAGTTTATTTCTTAAATTTTTCCTTACTTTTGTACTTTCTCTCCCCTTGAATGCAGTCTTGTGTTTCGCTGCCAATTTATTTGTACCTTTTCTTATTTTTTTTGTTTTTGGGTTTAATTTTGGGTTTGTTTAGGTGCTGTCAGTGGATGCTCAGCAGAAGAAGTTGTGCCTCACCAGGAAGAAGGCCCTTGTTGAGTCCACGCTTCCTCTCTTCCTGTCCTACGCTGATGCCAAGGCAGGCCGCATCTCCCACGGCTTCATAGCGTGTGTGAGGGACTTTGGCTGCATCGTTTCTTTCTATGGAGATGTGAAGGGTCTGGTTCCCATGTCAGAGCTGTCCAGAGAGTATGTGACTAATCCAGAAGAGCTCTTCTTCTCTGGCCAGGTACGAGATGAGTAGGCAAATGCATATAGTCAAAAATCTTGTGACACTGCTGTTCAAAAATGTAGGGTCGGTATGGTTGGGGGGAGAAAAAAAACTTTTATTCAAGAGTGCATTAAATGATGTTGTTCTTTTGAACTTTCCATTATAGAATAAATAAAAATGTATCTTGATTTACACAAATGTTAAGCAGCACAATTGTTGTTGATGATAATAAAAAAATTTAAACTAGCATATTAGAATGATTTCTGAAGGAGCATGTGACACTGACAACTGGCATAATGATCCAGTTAAATTATATTAAAGATATTTCACAATATTACTGTGTGCAAATGAAGGCAGCTAGATTTAGTGATAAAAGACTTCAAAAACCTTTTGAAAAATCTTACTGTCTCCAAACTTGAATGACAGTGCATAATATATTGCTCACGCACATTGTGTGTTCCAGTCACACATTTAAACAGTTATGATCTTCAGTTCACATTAACTATTAACACTGTTTAAATGTTTTCTGCAGGTTGTCAAGGCCAAAGTCTTGTTTTGTGATGAAGAAAAAAAGATGCTACGTTTATCCTTCAAGGCTGTTACTGAGGGAGACATAACAGAGGCACAGACTGCCAAATTTGACTTTGTGGTTGGAAAGGTAATTTGACTGAAACAAGTCTTTATATTTGCTTTCTTTTCAAAGCACGTGAAAGTATTAAAAAAAACATACCTTTCTTTCAATGCTGTTTCCTACTTAGACGGTTGAAGTTAAAGTGTGCCGCAAAGTCCTGGATGGTCTGGAGGTCTCCATTGTTCCTGAGGATGTGCCAGCTTTCATGCCCGCAGTGCACCTGTCTGACCATTTGACCAACTGCCTTCCCCTGTGGTTGGCACTGGAGGAGGGCGACACCGTCTGTAATGTAATGTGTCTCAGCAAGACCAAGAGGGGCATTGTATCCTCACACCGCCATTGATTTCTCTGACTTTATAACATGGCTCTAAGTGAATGAAAACATCCTGCAAAGCTTTAAATCTCAGAGTGCACTTTGTGTAGAGTTATAGAATCTGAATCATTGAAGCGAGTCATTTTTAAAACGAATCCCTGAATTAAAATGCAAATTCATTCTTTGCTACTAGGTGTCGCTTTTTGGAGTGGTAGAATAGCTGCTTTTCTGCTAACGCTGTACCCAAAGCAGCACAAACACTGCTTTATTAAGCATAACATGCATAATGAAATAAAAATGAGTGCATCGACCAATAAGCGCAGATTAGTGTCAGTCAAAACGGGGTTTGGAAAAATAAATCTGAATCGTTTGGTAGTTCTTGAGCACTAGTTAATAAATAAATGCATAATGAAAGTGTTTTGCATGGATGTCAACCTGTTGTTTAGAACCTTCAAAACTAATATATGAACCTTTCATGACCCATAATAGGGGCACTTTATAGTCACTTTATCATTGCTTCAGTGATGTCTTAGTCTAGCGCAGTTCAGTTTAATAGTATCCGTGCAATCAAGTTGACAAACTTCCCCATCGTTCAGTTTTTCTTAACCTAGCTGTATTCAGACTCTCACTAAGAAACCTGTGCTGAAGTCCTGTCTGGGGGACGACAGCATCCCCAAAAACTTCTCTGAGCTCCTGGTGGGGATGCAGATGGTTGGCTGGGTGAAGAACATCATGCCTTATGGAGTCTTTGTCGAATTCCCGTATGGACTCGTCGGCCTCGCTCCTATAGCTGTAGGTCTTTGATTTTGGTCATTTGGATGTGATTTAGTATCGAATGGCGGGTTTTTGTGCAGATTCAGTGTTGTTTCCTCTCATCGTAGGCCATGTGTGATATCTTCATCAAAAACATCAAAACAGTCTTTGAAATCGGCCAGACGATTGTTGCCAAAGTCACCAATGTGGACAAAGAGAAGAACAGGTTTCTGGTCAATCTGAAGGTGTCAGAAAATAGTCTCTCAGATGAAGGGTCCCAAGCCAGAATGATCCAGGGTCTGAAGGAGAGGAAGTCCATCTATAATGCGATTACTTGCAGAGGTATGAGCGTAGGTTTTGATGAATGACTAATGATAAGGTGTTTTAACTTTTCACATTTTCTGCTGTATACTAGTGTCTAATCAAAATGTCTGTCTGTCTCCAGATGAGTCTGATGCCATGCAGCAGCTCTCTGATGTTTCAGTGGGAGATAAGCTGAAGGTGACGGTGGGAGATAGCAGAGAGGATGGCTCGGTCACACTGACCTCAGATAAGCTCCACAAAGCCACTGTATTGGTCTCAAAGCAAAACACAACAGGTGGGGACTTCTGTATGTGTTTGTGTACGATTTTAATCTAATACTTGTTTTCCAACTTTTAATTACTGAAAAATAGACCTGTGAAAATGTATGTTTATTTATATATTGTTTTGGTTTAACTTTAAACCTGGTCCACTTTGCATTCTCACACCAATTATGCCTATACATAATATAATATAATATAGTTAGGGCTGTCAGTTGTTTTAAAATTTTACATGGTGTGTCTGTTAATTACTGATTAATCACAAATTAAACTTGCCTGTTAAAATACCCTGAAAAGATAATTTAAATATAATGTAATGTAAATGCAATGCAATAAAATACAATATAATATAATGCAGTCTGATTTTTCTTATAGTTAAATTTTTAGTTTGCAATACCAACATTGTAGCTGAATGTCTTGGATCATGTAATTCAGAAAAGAACCATTTCCTGTTGATGATACTCACATTAGACGTGTACCATCTAGTGGAAAGCATGTGAAACCTGCAGCTTTCAGTGGTTGTGTGTGAATTTGGAGATCTCAACATGGACGGGTAACTAGATTTGTGCCAATGTTTCAGGTGTAAATGTGAGTCCAGGCTTCAAACTCACTGCAGTGGTTCTCCATGTTGACCTTTTCCGTTTTGAGGTCCATGTGTCGCTCCTTCCAGAGGTGACCTCTGTGACAAAGAAAAAGGTAAGCCCAACTCATAGCCCTGAAAATCCATAGCATCTCATTTATTCAGGCCTGTTAAAGTTTCTTCCTTCTGTTTGTCTTCAGTTGGAAAAGGGCTCCAAAATCACTGCCACTATCCAGTTCACAGACAAAGACTTCGCTGTCATCTCATTGGGTGACACTGGTCACCTGACCATCATTCCCACTCGCACTCACCTAAATGACATCTTTGATTCAAAGAAGTTTCTCGTGGGTTGCTGTCTGGGTGTGACCGTGGAGGAGCCCAGCAGCGAGGAGTTGGGAGGACTTCCTCTTGTTGAGTGTATAAAACCGAGTGATCAGAGCATACATAAGAGAACAGATCGTGGGGAGATGATGGTAACGGTAAAGAAGGTGAAGCCCTTGGTGGTGTTGGTGATGCTACCGTCAGAGACCATGGGAAGTATACATGTATCTCAGATCACGGAGTCACCGGCGGTTGGCAGCTTCCCAACATCGTCCCTGAAGGTCGGGAGCAGGGTCGTAGCCAGAATGACTGGAAGAAACATTATTCGTGGTCACAAGTAAATATAGCCATGTTAAATTGTCTGTCACAGAATCTACTTTGTCTCGGTGCCTTTCAAATAGTACTCAATTAACGTTTCATATTTTAATTATAATTAAAACTGTATTGGATTTTCACAATTTGAACAACTCATGAAACAGGGCCCAAAATAGAGATCGGTTAAGTTGTTCAGTGGGCAGTAGTAGCATAAATGCATTTTCAAGATAACAGATTCTTAATCATGACAATCGGATTAAATGTTGAAATGAATGATCCTCATTACGAACTGGAAATAGAGAAGATAGTTTGTTTTTGTTTATTATGAATTTAGTAAACGCTGTTATAATTTCCTGGTAGTCTTCAGTAAAATCATGTCTAAAATGATTAAACATGAATATTATTTTTTTTTAATTCACACTGATAGAAATTGATCTTTTCTAATAATATTAAACTGATTTTTGTAGTTTAACTGAGTTGTCTTTTTCTAATTCAATAATTAAATGTAAAAATTTAATACCAAAAAAATGTAATCAACACAGAAGCTGAAATTTAGATACACACTCTTTGCAAGACATGAAA
This sequence comes from Enteromius radiatus, assembly GCA_032357445.1. Lineage (NCBI taxonomy): Eukaryota > Metazoa > Chordata > Actinopteri > Cypriniformes > Cyprinidae > Enteromius > Enteromius radiatus. Next base: position 20,169,424 of record JAUCMS010000001.1, read on the forward strand.
TCAATTGTTTTATGGGAAAGTTGGGTTTTTTTTTACTATTTCATATTTATTTTAAATATTAGAATATAGATTTAGATTTTATAAATGTAATAATTCATATCATTTTACTTTTTTCTTTACTTTTTTTTTTCTTTGCTCTGTTGTCAGCTTTCATGGACTCTTGGCATTGCTTTATTTTAAATTTATCTTGAATTTTTTTTTTTTTTTCTTTATTCTCATTAAATATTCTTTTTCAACAGGTTTCTGCCAATCTCTCATCCCAACTTTAAAGTTTGTCTCCCCAAACTCAGTCTTCTGCCCAGGTATGCATTTCTTCAGTTCTCCATAAGTTAATTTTACGTGAATGTGAAAAAGCAGCATATGGGATCAGCTGCTCCAAACATTTGTCTGTCTATTCATTGTTTTGTGGTACATACTATTTTAATATATTTTTTCCAACTCCTTCAGAAAAGTCAATGCTGGCAAGAAGAATCCTGAAAAATCAAACTACGAACCTGGAGATGACATTATATGCTTTGCATCAAAGGTAGCTTTTACAGTTTAAGGGAAAGGAAATGTAATAGTACACGGCATAAGCTGTTGAATTAATTTTTGCCTTCTCCTCAGTTCGACAAAACATCACAAAGCTTAGAAGTTCACGTGAAACCCAACGTCATGGGAACCATTGAACTGTTAGCCATGATTACCAAAGCAAGCGTAAGTCTCTGTACAACTCTGCTTTACTTGTTTATGGGGTGGGCAGAAATTCAACAGGGAGAGATTTCAAGCTATTGTCTCTATCACAGTTACACGCTCATGTAAACGTAACATTATCAAAAGCTGAGAAAGAAAACATGTGTAACAGTATATTAGTTCTGGGTAGCTCTTAAAGTCACATGAGTCTAATATTCCTGCTGGCATTCATGTTTATTAAACATCAAAAGTGAGATAATCTCTCGCTGCTGTTGCCTGAATCACTTTTGTGATTTTCAATAAGTAGAAATCTATATTTAATTTACATAGTGAAGAATATGCAGAGTTTCTAAACAGTAGATTATATATATATATATATATATATATATAAAAACTGCAATAATAAATAAATATATATATATATATATATATATATATATATTCTTATTCTTTTGCTAATTGTTTACTTGAGAGTTTGAGGGTTTTGTTTAGGCTAGTATTAGCTTTTTTGTGATAGTGATATTGGTGACAATTACTTTTTTTGTGCAATCAAACATTTTTATATCATGAAGAAGCAAAAATAACTTATCATGAAATAAGATCATTTTAATTTGATAATCTCACCCACTCCTGCTTATTTGTTAAATTCTAAATTTAAAAAGGTTGCAATATTGCTTTGCTTATTAGGAAAAAGTATTTAATTTATATTTAAGAAAGATGCAACTTACTTGAAAGAGTTCATTTAACTGTGACTTGAAATGTTGTTGTTGTTTTTTTTTCAATTAACATTTAAATCATGCAAATTAATTTCAGAATAAACAAGCTATAACGTTTTCAAATTGTTTTCCCACAGCAAGCTCAACACCCACAGACCATGTTTAAAATGGGACAGACCATTTCCGCAAAGGTTGTTAAGCGTGGTACCATCAAGCCCTTACATCTTTCTCTTTCACTCACAGGTAATGCTTGTAGTTTCATCTGCAATTATATTCATTTTGAAGCATGGCACTTTTGATGTGACAACTTTTCCGAGTTCATATTTTGTCCTCATTATACCGAACGCTCTTGATGTCATTGTGACGCATGTGGCGGTCGTCCCTCGAGTCTCTTTAGCATTTCCTGTGTGTGCCGTTGTTGTAGGGATGTACAAGATGGAGCAAGGGGTGATCACCATGGCGAGGATTCTGAAAATTATGCCTCACTTGGGACTGTTTCTCCAGCTGCCATTTGGGAACACGGGTGTGGCTTTGGTAACAGATCTCTCTGACGAATTCACAGACAACCCGCTAGAGCCTTACAAGCTGGGCCAAATAGTCCGGTGAGTCATGACCTAGTTGGAATTGTTTATGACGAATGTCTGAAAGGATTTTTCTTGCATGGAAGCATTACAAATATTAAAATATTATGTTTGTTAATGAATGTCTTTTTATTCAGGTGCTATGTTGTTGGGAAGGAAAATGAAAGCTTCAGAATTTCTTTACGTCCCTCCAGGTACATCATTTTAAAATTAGACTAAACTGGGCTGTAGAGCTCCATGAATTAATGTATTTGTTCATTTAGTTTTATTTCATTTATTTATTTAGTTTTACATGTATACCATCTATGTATCTATATTTCACCTGTTAAATGTATTTTTATTTTTATTTATTATTGCAGTTTTTATCTCATAAAAAACAAATATAAACTACTAAATTAGGATATTTTTGATGAAATTAGAGAACCATCTGACACGCCGTAGACAGTAATACAACTGATGTTATCCCAGATCCAGAAAAGTAGTAAAAACCCTGGTATAACAGTCCATGTGACATCAGTGACTCAAATTTGCGACCCTAGGAAAAATAATTTTTTTGTGCAAAGAAAACAAAAATAGCATCATCAGGATACCTTTCTTTTTTTCTTTTTTAGTTCTAATCTAATTTATGCATTTTCTTTTAATTGTGTGTGTGTGTGTGTGTGTGTATGTGTATATATATATATTAGTGGTGGGCCGTTATCGGCGTTAACGTGCTGCGTTAACGCGAGACTCTTATCGCGCGATAAA